>JAQZBX010019736.1:0-33557 GCA_029593785.1 Cabassous unicinctus | reverse complement strand
CTCTTAAATTCCAGGGATGAAGACAATTCACTATTACAGACTAAACTTGGAAGTACAGACTGACACATCAAAATCTCTCTGTAATAAGTATATTAACGCTGATACACGAAAATAAAATGTCTGAGAATTAAAGGGTAAGAAAGGAAGAGGATGATTTCTCATAAAAAAGTGACTTGGACACCATCTTGCCTATGAAATCCTCAAATCTTTGCTAAGCATTTCATAAGTACTATACTTAGGAAGAATGAGAAAGTACTGCAGTTATACCACTACCATTTCCCAGAGGATCTCTGCTTAGGATAACTGTTTTGAAACTGTAATTCAATATTCTATTTTAAAGTTTTGGTTCTTGTAAACAAAATTTATTGCTGCCAAAAAAATAGTGGCCTGACAGATCTTATCCTGATATAACTAAGGATAAGGAATGAATTTGGGCAGCCTCACAACCTTTTGCAGTTAAAATTCTTGTCCCAGTTGTCCATTCTCAAGAAGTACATCCTACCAACTGTGCAAAAATAAGTATTATTTGTGTCCAGTGGGCTTGAAGCATTTTAATAACATGGTATTAGGATGCATGTACCCTCAGGATCAATGATTTTGTTTAAGAACTAGCATGATTGAAATTTGCTGGAGCCTTTGGGTTCTCTTTAATAAAATCCAGAATTATCAGCTTACACCTCAAAGGAAGAGGATTTAGGTTGAATATAGAATACAGTTACTTCAGTGCTGACAAATGCAATTAAAACTTCAGCAGTTCCGTCAAACAGGGAGAGAAATACTCTGATGATTTCAAAATATAAGGACTCAGCAAAGATAACGCAAGGCAGATAAAGTAAGATCAATAATTTCAGTGGCTAAGAAAGTCTCGGTTCATCAGGTGAGAACCATTTTGTCATTGAAAATTCTCTTTCAGGTTTTAAAAGCTGTGAAAAAAATTAATTCCCCCATTAAAGTTATGGAAGCAAATGAAGCAAGCAAACAATCAACAAAATCACCCAGTGCTGCTCAAGTTTGTAGCCACGACTTCACTTCAGTTATTTCATTATTGCCTGGGCATAAGGACACTTAAAATACAATGTAAACTCTATATCTTCTCATGGGAACCAAACAGATAGTGTCCTCCCAAAAGCTGGAAAGAATCATGAATTCTGCTGATCTAAATTCCTCACCTAACTGCCTCTTGTAAAAGTAATTGTGGAACCTGGGTAATTTGTCTCATCCAGAAGGGGAGCAACAGCTGTAAGTGCTGGTGGAATGGAGGACATTTGGGAAAATAAAAGAAAGTAAGGTAACTGCGCATAAACGTCAATGGGAAGAATGGGTTATATGTGTAGAATTATAGGGCACTATTCTACTTTTGCAGTCCCTGTCTTTTAATTAACAAACTGTTAGTGTGTAGAAGAATAAAGTGTTTCTACCTAGAATTAAATAACATTAAAAATTGAGACACTGAGCTCTTTTGCTACAATAATTTCTAAACCAGTGCCATGTCTTTTAGCAAATAGAGGACAGACAGAAGGAAGGAAGAAAGGGAATGGGGAGAGAGGAGGAGGGAATGAAACCTTGAAAAGGTATAAGGTCTGCTAAGTTTAGGGTTTTAAGAGTCTGTAGAATTAAGAAATCTTTTTTTGGCACTAGGTCATGTACTCTTAAGAAAACAAAAATCCTTTAGAGTCATCTTAAATCAGAAACAAAAAATTTCTGCAGAGCACACCATTCACTGCACTGATTATTTTTTCCTTCTAAAATTGTGCTTCCTGACTCATTTCTGGAAATTTTCCTCTTAATACTAAAAATGACTGATAATAATACAATGTTTTATCTAAGGATTTTACAATTGAGGGTAACAAAATTCTGCTTTTTAATCTTTGCACATGAATATCTTTATTTAACGCAAGTTATCTTCTCTCTTAATGTTCCCTTTATAAATAATGAAGGTAGGAGCTCCCTCTATCTCTGTAAAAAAAGAAAATGAAAAATTCAGTCAATATTCTAGATGTTTCCAAGCAACTTATGGATAAATTACCATGAACATAAAGCATCAGTATTTATATGATCAATCTCGTTTTTATTCAGATTTATGAATCAGATGCAATCCTCCTCTCTGAGCAATTTGAATAAATTTCCCTCATGAGAACATTAAAGGTTTACAGTTACAATCTAAAATCATAGACTAATGCACCATTGATTCTGAACAGTGACAACTCTTGGTTAAAATTCCTCTATGAAGAGGGTGCTGACCTGTTCTTGACTTTCCCAAAGATTAGTTCTCAATTTAGAGTCTTTAATATTATTTAAATCAGATATCAAAGAATGTTAATATTAATGGACCAAAAGAGGATGCTAGTAAGCAGAAATTTGTTGTGGCTATTACTAATTGCACTTCAGTAACAAAACCAACATGGTAATATAAATGAATCGACTGCACAGGGCCTTCTCACAGCCCAAGTCACTGGAGGTAATCATTTTTTATTCATACATTTATTAACTTAATATGTCCCTACTAACTCCAAATTATACATCACAGTTTCTAAACAGCCCATTTATATACATATATTAATGTAATTAGAGAGCAAATTCATAAATTATACATTGATGGAAGGCTCACAAAAGTGCACAACTGTAAAAAAAAAATCTATTTCTAAGTCGATAACAATATAGAGGGACATAAAGAAAACTTAAAAGTTGAAATAAAGTATTCTTTTGGTCAAAACTTAACACTTGTCAAATATAATCAGGTTTTTACTGGCATACCTCTTGGGAAAATATTTGATATGAAAAACATTAAGAAATTCATGAATATGCTAGGAATATCAGATGTTTTTTTATCTAAGGGCTCACAATAACCCCTAAAAGCACTTACCTTTTTCCCCTGGTGATTTAACATTAATTTGATATCACCTTAAGTAAGGTGAATGATTCCAAATGATAAACTTTAATATTGTTTTGCAATTACTTAATGAAACATACAACTCTGGGAAAATGCTGAATTGATTTCTTCCATGTAAATAAAAAAGACTCTAACTAGATTTTGTGCTGTAGCTGACATCTGCATCACCTAGGATGTTTCTTGTATAAAGCACAAATCTATCCTCTATTTATCTATCTATCTATCTATCTATCTCTCTATCTATCTTTCTATCTACCTATGTATCTCTATGTATATATTTGTATACTTGAATTAGACAGACTAACAAATGCTGTAAAATCAAAAGGGGGGGATGGAAAGAATTAGACATGTTATTAGTAGAAATCCACTGTTTTCCACTGTAATGTGCAGCCATTCAAACCTGATTAAAATGACAGCACACTGACATAATGCAGCTATTAATTCTCTCTGAACAACACATTAAAGAAAAATTGGAAATTCACATGAAACTCAGTACCCACCAGGGACCTCATATGCTTGTTTCCCAGGCTTCAGTGAGCTTTTCTGTAAGCCTGAATGCACTAACTACATTCATCTGCACAGGTTATTATGTACCAAGATTTCTATCAGGAAAAGTAAAAGAATCATAATTTTATTTATGAATATGTTCAACAAGCTTTGGCACAGTCACTTTTATGGAGGGAAAATCAAAGATTTCTGCAGGCATTGTTTAAGGTAACTTGGGTGTAGGAAGCAATGCTTCCATTTGACCAAGTAAAGAAAACCATCTTAAAAGGTGACAAAGATATTTTTCTTTTCATGCCCAGGAAAATAGCTATTAAAACTTTCCTGACTAACAGAGGATACATAGGCTCTATAAGCACTCTTCCTTGCAGAGGCAATGATTCTTTGTTGTTTTTAGGTATTTCTACACATAATTTTGCTCTTCCCTCGCATCCAGTCTTATCTGTTTTGTTTCCTAAATTGTTATAAATCTGAATTTAGGTTGATAAGAATTTTTTTCCCTCTGCAAATAAAGCTAGAGAGAATAGAAACTCTCTCTGATTTTCATGTTATTTAAGAAACGTGCCTCCTGTTCTGATCATTCATTTAATATTTCATATTACAAAGGAGATAGAAAACACTTTTTCCCAAAGAGAATATAAAAAATATAATTCCCCAGAATTAAATAGTTCCAGAAGATCAAACACTGAATTTGGTTTTGCCACTTACTTCATCTTCAAGATTATAATCATTTTAAAAATCATACCTAAGTTTTACAAAGAAACATTAATTTGTAATCTAAATTTGATACTTTGTACCAGATACTCAGAAGATGAAGTAAATGAAAACACAAATATAAAAGGGTTGATTTAATTCAAGCACCTAAGTGGAATTCAACTGAAATATGTATTTTATGGAGCCTATAAGTCTCTGTAGTTTGGGACTACTTTGTCTGGGTCAAAATAGAAAATCCAGCAAAATCCTTAGACTCAGTGAAGATTACAGTAAAACAGATTCTAGGTGATCTACCCATTCTTACATGCATATCCAGTACCCTTCAAAAGAAGCAGCAGAAAGGCTTTTGTTTTGTTTAAAAGTTTATATTCTATTCACTTAATATGAAAATGTGCTTTCTGAAGATTGTTTTTTAATAATTAAAAAGGACATTTTGAAAAGATTTTCTCTTGAAAAAGCATCTTCCCAAATAACCCATAGTTACGATGCTTGACCATCCAGATCCAGCTTCAGAGGTAAGTTTTGACAGACTAAAGAGACCTACTAGGGGCAAGGAGATGGTAGGCAAGTCATCAGGTAAATATGGCATGTATTTATTTAACACATATTGAATGCCAAATTTTATGTGGAGGCACAAAAAAAAAAAAAAAAAAAAAGAAGTATTTAATATGAAGAGAAAAGAAAGCTAAGATAGTAAAATACACATTAAAACTATTAGAGAGTAATTCAACTATGTATGTGTGTATGTGTATATACAACTATAGCTATACATACATATATGTATATGTGTATATATATATACACAAATATAAAGTAAGTTCTAATAAATTCTGTTAGCACACATCTCTTCATATGTTACACATATTTTGAGAAGAATCATAGGTCATCATAGGATCTTGTAGTCATTATAGGATAGTTCATTATAGGATTATGCAGAAATGGCTTCATGGAGGTGAAAAGATATGAAATGAGATTTGCAGGATATAGACTGCACAAAGGTAGAGAAGCCAAAACCAGCATGTGACAAATAGCCTGAAACCAGGTATAGTACAGATTTATGGTTCTGAATTTAATTCTCTATATATTCAACAAATATTTATTGAAAATTTACGTCCCAGAAATTGTACTAGGTGCTCATGATAGGGTATTGAACAAAGAAACAAAATTCCATCCCCACTAGTGGGAAGGAGACATATATGATAGGTTTTTGGAGAGAAATAAATTCCTCTTCCTTGAATGTTAAGCAGAAGAGATCTGATTTTATAGACCACAAAAAGAGAGCCAAAGTACCACAGGAAATCCTATAAAAGAGACAGTGCTTAAAACACACTCTGGGAGCAGTAGGCACGGTGGATAGGAAAGCAGGGAGAACAGAGATGTGTGGTGAGGATATTTTAAATCAGGGCAGATGATAATGTGACTGCCACAGCTCAAAAACAGTGGGAGTGCTGATGGTGGGATGAATCCTACAGACACTTCAAAGGTATATCCGCGATTTAGTGACTTACTGGATATAGGAAACAAAGAAGAAGAGACATAAAAGAGATATTCAGTGCTTTATACCTAGAGACTAAGAGAATGGTGCTATCAGTGTGACTTATGAGGATGTTATTAACAAAAGGACACTCAAAGAATTGCTTATTTCTACTGAAATCAGAACCACCTGACTCGACAGCTTGGCAGTATCCACACACTATTTTATGCCTAATAGTTGTAGCTCAGGTTTTCCTCCAATCCTTGTTAAGGTTTTTTAACATCTCTGCAATATTTATGCATATGCTTGAAAAATGCTCACCAGTTTGCCACCAATGGTCTAGGACGGGTACTCTGAAGACCTTTTTGGACCATTCCAGGGTCTCTACATCACATCGTTCTCCAGCAACAAATAATGTTTTGAACCTGAATATAAGAGAGAGAGTGAATTCAAGTCATTTCTTGAAAATAGATCTAAATTACTTCATCTACATTTTTTAACACTGTGGAATCTGATCCCTTTATATCAGAAGATAACAGCCATATTACCACTATATCATATTGTAGATTCACCTTTCTACACCATTTGTTTTGAACCAAAGTGTAACCAAATGTACATCACTGGAATGACGTGCTTCAAAAGTCAAATTCACAGCTACAACTTCTCAGTTTGAGAAAAGCAATTGAGTTGATCTTTGTAAAATATCTGTTATATTATTCTTCTAAAAATCAAAATGAAAACTTTTTCTCCCTTGACATTATTTCTGCTAATCTTAGCTCTTAGGTTGATTGCTATATTCTACTTAAGGATATATAAAAATATAGACTCACAAGTATCAGCTAAAGCAAAAAATGACCAATAATACGGCACACTTGTTCTTTCTCCTGAATTCCTCTAACAAGGATTATTCTGATTTCAAGCACATATTTCCAATATGCAAAGGCTATATATAGAAAAGATAGCTGGTGAAAAAAATAAATGTGATTTATGACATTTCAGGTCAAAAAGCTCTCAAAAGGAATAAAGGTGGGGGACGGATGTGGCTTAAATGGTTGGGCGTCCGTCTCCCATATGGAGGGACCTGTGTTCAATCCCTGGGACCTCCCGGTAAAAAAAAAAAAAAAAGGAAGGAATAAAGGTTACTAAGAGATATAAGAGGCTTAGTATCTTTGGCAGGGAGCAGTATGCTACAAGATGGAAGGAGGGAAATAGAAAAATTAGAATTAGGCTGACAGAATTGGTGGTTCATTGAGAGAATGGCTATTTTTCCTCCATCCTCAATGCCCCATGACCTGTTTGTCAAAAAAGAGAAAACATTATCACAAAGTAAAAAACAAACAAAAATACTGCCTAACCCATCCTACACTGTGATCTATTCACACAAAATGTCTTACCATTCCCTTAACTTAACATGTCATATTATGAAGATTCATCGACATTCAAAGATTCCCACCTCTATACTCCAATAGCATTCAATTCTGTCTCTGTTGTAAACATGTATTTTATTCTATAATTTTTTATTTCTTGTCTATTACCCACACTAGACTATGATTTTTTTAAGATCATTTGACTTTATAACCTTAATATCAATCAAAATTCCTGGGATTTTTAGGTACTTAAAAGTTTCCAGATTCTCAGAAAGATAAAGCATGGAGGTGGGGAGTTAGAAAAGCATATGCCAGTTTGACTCATTCTTTGAAGTAAAAGATGAGGCATGTGTGATGGTTTGGCTAATGTATCAACTCAGCCAGGTAATGGTGCCCAGTTGTCTGGTCAAGCAAGCACTGGGATAATTGTAATACAAGGGCACTTCATGGACTTTAATCATCAGTGAGTTGATTGCATAGATGGCTGGTTACATCTACAATCAACTAAGAAGATTGCTGTCAGCAATGAGTGATGTCTCATCCAATCAGTTGAAACCCTCAAAAGGGGAAGTAATTTCAACATTCCCATCTCTACTTCAGACAGCCAGCATCTCCTGGGAACTCATCAAGGACCTTCATCGGACCCCCCAGTTTGCAAACTGCACTGAAGAATTTGAACTTGTGCACCCCCCACGGTCAAATGAGAGAAATTTATAAAATCTCAAACTATTTACAGATATCTCCTGTTGGTTCTATTTCCCTAGAAAACCCTGACTAATACAGCATGTTATCTTCCAATAATTTTGAAATCAAGAAAGGAACAGTGACTTAAGAGAAGGTGTGGAATGACCATTTTTGAAAATAATATACGTAATATATATACATAATATAAATAATACACATAATATAAAATTGAAAGGACTGAAAGGAGCCACTTATGCTTTCATGGACATAGTAGCTGAGAAGGCTAAGTAGCATTAGCCCAGGTTGGTATTACAGAAGAGAGATAGCAAATCAATGCCGAAAGGACTGACTAGGAAATTCAGACAGGAAAAGATGGGTAGGGAAGCAAAACAGGAATAACCAGAATGAAAGAAAAATATCAGGAAAAATAGTGAAGTAAGAGATAAAAAGTCACAGAACAACAAAAATTTCAGTGAGAATGAAGAAACTATAGAATCAAAAGACTTGGGTATGGTTGTGAGAGGGAACAATTTCAAAATCTTGAAAATGTGTCTGTTCTGCAAAATGATTGTGTTTTAGGCACCTGAGAAAGCCTAATATTGAAAGGCACTAGGGGAAATGAATGTATTGATAGAAGGATTATCCTCAAGATATGAAAAATCACTCAAGGATGGCAGCAGTCCAGAGTAAAGGGGAGGTCCAGAAATTGTAGGCTAAAGCTAGAGACAGCTCTGAAGAGGAGGGTGAGAAGATGTTACAAACAGATGGAATGAACTTCAAACAAGAAGAGCAATTGAAGAGGTAGAATTATCAAGTTCTCATATTACCTGCCTTTAATAACTTCCCTAACTTTTTAGATATTAATGACAACAAAAAGTACAGTTTGGTCTCACTAGTATTGTACAATTAAAAACATTTTCTTTATAAAAGCATCATGGAAAAAAATGAGAGCTTAATTATTGTACAGAAAACCCTGGTTGCAAAACAAGCTGCTGAAAACATACCAGTTAATTAATTTCAAAGTGTAAATGAAGCACTCAGATGATGTCTATACTTGAAGTGAAACAATTATTCATGGTAATTTTCATCTATAGAGGAGGTTATCTATGCATATGGGTTTTGTTTTAGTTTGTTAAAAGCTGCCAAGGCAATATATCAGAACTAGGTTGTCTTTTACAATGGGGATTTATTAACCTACAAGCTTATAGTTCTGAGGCCATGAAAAAATGCCCAAATCAAGACATCAGGCAAACAAAGCTCTCTCCCCAAAGACATAACTGATGGTGATCCTGGAGTCCTTCCACATGGCAAGACAGAATGCCAGCATCTGCTGGTCTTTGCCTTTTCCTCTAGGCTTCATTGCTTTTAGTTTCTGGCTGCCTCCAGCTTCTTCTCTGCTCCTGTGGCTTTCTCTCTCCTGGGTTCCGCTGATTACAGCTTCTGGCTTTCAGGGCTTTCCCTCTCAGCTTCTGGGAGTATTTCTCTGTGTCTCTGTGTGTTTTGCCAGGTTTTAAAGAATCTAGTAAGAGGATTAAGACCCACCCTGGGTCATGCCTTACTGAAGTAATCTAATCAAAGGCCCTTAACTGAAGTGATTTAATCAAAAGTTCCCATCTACAATAGGTTCACACCCACAAGAATGAATTTGCTCTAAGGATATTATATTTTCTGGGGTACATAAAATCTCAAGCTTCCACAGGTTTTAAAAGAGTTTTAGTTAATTTGTGTAAAACACTGAACATGCTGTTACATTTCCACATGCTTTTTGAGAGAAAAGGATCATACCTGTTAATATAAAGATATTCTGGGAGTAAAACTGTCTTATCACATTTTTTGGAAGGATATAATTGGATCCATTAGGATTAGCTACATCAGTGCTGTGCAGTTGAAATATACTGTGATCCACCAATGTGGGAACTACATAGTTTGAAATTTTCTAGCAGGCAAACTTTAATAATATATCATATTATCATTTACCATGTAATCAATATAAAATTATCAGTGAGATACTTTACAGTCTTTTAAAAATATTGTTTCTATTTGGACTAGCCACATTTCAACTGCTCAATAGCCACATGTTGGACCACATCTTGGACCATGCAGAGCTAGAACATGACTTTCTGAAAGAGAAGCAGAGTTGTTATGCTGACTTTGATGAAGAACTAATTTTAATTTAATACTGTATGCACAATTCCTTTCCAAACCACTATGTCTACAATTTCTTTTGACCTGGTGTCTCTGTGTGTACTAGTGTGGGTGTACAAGTACCATTAAATGTAACTAGGACAATTTATTTTTTAAGGTTTTCATAGGTAGTCTTTTTTTAAATATATATTTTTTAATTTATTGAAGTATATCACTCATACATGAACATACATAAACAATAAGTGTATAGTAATAGTTGTGAACCTACAAAACAAACATACATAACATCATACAGGGCTCTAATACCGCATCCTACCACCAATACCTTGCATTGTTGTGAAACATTTTTAACGATTAAAGAGCATCCTCAAAATATTACTACCAACCAAAGTATTTTCCCCCAACCCACTCTATTATTATTATTATTTTTATATAATTTATACAAGAACATACATAAACAATAAGTGCATAGTAAAAGTTGTGAACTTACAAAGCAAACATTCATAACATCATACAGGGGTCCCATACATCAACTCTCCACCAACACCTTGCATTGTCTTGAGACATTTGTTACAAATTATGAAAGAATACTGTCAAAATCTTACCACTAATTATAGTCCTTATCTTACATTTGGTGTATTTTTCCCCTAACCCACCCTCTTATTATTTTTTAAATATATTTTTATGACAGAAGTTGTAAACTTAAAAAACAATCATGCACATGTGCAGAATTCCCAAACAACACCCCTCTATCAACACACCACACCCTGGTGGAATATTTGTTGCAGATTATGAGATAATATCATCTGATTATAACCAGGTCCACAGCGTACATCTGGTACACATCTTCCACACTCCCCCACCATCAACACAGCACATTCTCAGCATAGACACAAGAATATTACATTATTACGGTTAACCACACTCCATAGGTTACTCCAGCTGTACTCTTCCCATGCTTCTCCACCTTCCCACCACCCTGCAATACTGTTGTACATCTGCTCTAGCTCACAAAGGACACTCTTACATCTGTACCATCAACTACTATTCTCATCCACCTCTGGGTTTACTGTGCTATTCAGTCCCTAGATTATTCTCTAACTTTCTGTCAATTGGCATTTACATCCCTGGACTATCATTTTCAGCTACATTCCCATTTATAAACCAGCTGTTACTCACTATAATGTGTTACCATCAACTCTGTACATGTCCACACTTTTACAGTAAAGCTAATTAAAACTTCTACATATATTAAATATCAGTAGTCCATATCAGTCCTCCTCTTATTTCCTTTAAGAATCCACCACCTACCACGAGGTCATGAAGATATTTTCCTACATTTTCTTCTAGAAGCTTTATGGTTCTTGCTTTTATATTTAGGTATTTGATTCATTTTGAGTTAATTTTTGTAAAGGGTGTGAAATAGGGGTCCTCTTTCCTTTTTTTGCTACGGATATCCAATTTTCTCAGCACCATTTGTTGAATGGATTGTTCTGCCCGAGCTGGGTGGGTTTGACAGGCTAGTCAAAAATCACTTGACCATAGATGTGAGGGCCTGTTTTTTAACCACCAATTCAGTTCCATTGGTCTATGTGTCTGCCTTTATGTCAGTACCATGCTGGTTTTATCACTGTAGCTAGGTAATACAACTTAAAGTCTGGAAATGAGAATCTTCCAACTTTGCTTTTCCTTTTTAAGATGTTTCTGGCTATTCTGGACCATTTACCCTTCCAAATAAACTTGATAATCAAGTTTTCTTTTTATTTAAAACTGCTGGTGTAATTTTCATCAGGATTGCATTGAATCTGTATATCAATTTGAGTAGAATTGATATCTTAATGATATTTAGTCTTTCAATCCATGACCATGGAATGTTCTTCAAATTACTTAAGTCTTTTTTTTATTTCTTTTAACAATGAGTTGTAGTTTTCTGAATACAAGTGCTTTACATCATTGGTTAAGTTTATTCCTGAATATTTGGGTTTTATCTGTCATATTTTATTTTCACCACTCTTTTGACACTTTCAGTTACTTTTATTGATATAATCTTCATTTCTACACTCTCTTCTAGGCCTCTCTCTCCTGTTTTTTCTTTTCAGGTTGTTGCACACCCTTTATATTTCCTGCAAAGTAGGTTTCTTGGTTACAAACTCTCTCAGTTTCTGTTTATCTGTGAATATTCTAAGCTCGCCCTCATTTTTGAAAGACAATCTTGCCGGAAATAAGATTCTTGGCTGGAAGTTTTTCTCTTGCAGTATCTTAACTATATCATACCACTGTCTTCTTGCCTCCTTGGTTTCTGGTGAGAAATCAGCACATAATCTTATTGGGTATCTCTTATACATTATGCATTGCTTTTCTCTTGCTGCTTTCAGAATTCTCTCTTTGTCTTTGGCATTTGACATTCGGAGTTGGTCTATTAGGATTTTTTCAGATGGGAGTACATCGTGCTTCTTGGACATGGATATCTATGTCCTTCAATAGGGTTGGGAAATTTTCTACCATTATTTCTTCAAATATTCCTTCTGCCCCTTTTCCCTTCTCTTCTCCTTCTGGGACACCCATGACATGTATGTTTGCACATCTCTTGTTGTTGTTTATTTCCCTGGGGCCTTGTTCAAGTTTTTCCAATCTTTTCTTCATCTGTTCTTTTTATGTTCACTTTCAGAGGCCATTTCTTCAAGCTCACCAATCCTTTCTTCTGCTTACTCAAATCTGCTGTTATATGATTCCAGTGTTTTTGTTTGTTTGTTTGTTTGTTTAGTTTTTTGTTTTGTTTTGTTTTTCCCAGTGTATTTTTAATTTCATTTATTGCACCTTTCATTCCCATAAGAGCAGCTATTTTTCTATGTATACTTTCAAATTCTTCTTTGTGCTCATCCAATGGCTTCTTAATAAATATCCTTAATTTCTTTAGCCATCTCATTGAATTTATTAAGGAGATTTGTTTGAACATCTATGATTAGTTGTCTCGACTCCTTTATGTCATCTAGAGGCTTATCTTGTTCCTTTAACTGGGCCATATCTTCCTGTTTCTTGGTGTGGATTGTAATTTTTTTGTTGGTGTCTTGGCATCTGGCTTACTAGAGTATTTATTCTGGGTGCATTTTTTCTCTTTAGTTTAGGGCTACCTGCCCTTCTTCCTTACTGGTTGTATAGTAGGAGCCAAGAATGTAGTTGGTGCTATAAGTTGTGAAGCCTCAAGCTACCCTCATTGCCCCAAGGACCAATGAAGCTTCTCCCAACTTTCTCCTTTGCCAGGGGTAGGGACTGAGCCACAGCTGTATGGAATAATCCAACTCATGCAGGCCTAGACTGTAGTTGCCCAGAGAGACTGATGAAGCTTCACACCCCCTTCTTCACTGCCTGGGGAAGGGATGGAGCTGCAGGTGTGGGCAGCAATCTATGCAGTGCAGGTTCAAGATAACCACAGTTGCCCTGGTAGACTTCCGATTATTCAGTCTGTGCCAGGTAAATGTACCTGCAGTTACCTGGATAGACTGGTGTAGGGACCATCAGCTTCCTCCCTGCTAGAGGTGGGGCTGAAGCCTAGGCTAGGGCTGCAGGCCAATCTGGGTGAAAGACACTGGTCTCTACCATCACTGTGATTTTCAGTCAGCCAGCTTCCCCTCATGCTGGGGGTGGAGTCAAAATGGCGGCTACTGGCCTCCTTCAGACTTGGACAGGCTCAAACTTTAGCTGTTCTTAGGGTTATACTTTAGTCAGCCGAATTTACTAATCAGTACCTGAAATAGACGGCCAACCCTCTCTTCCTTCTCTGTTTTGGGGAAATGGAACTTCCAATTCCTGCCACAGAATAGCTCCTGGGGTGGCTTATGCCGCCAAAGTAGGATGATCACTGGCCTCCACAGCATGGCCTGTAATTTCCCAGAGAGGCTGGCGCAGCTCCCTGCAGCTTCCTCCCTGCCCGAGGTGGACCTGGGGCTTAAGCAAGAATGGCAATCTGATCTAGATGGAAAAAAGCCAGTCTCTACCAGCACTGTGATTTTCAATTAGCACTGCTTCCCCTCATGTCAAGTGCAGAGTTAAGATGTGGCTACCAGCCTCTTTCTGACTTGGACAGATTCAAACTTTAGCTGTTCTTAGGATTATACTTTAGCCTGCCGAATTTACTAATCAGTAGTTGAAGTTGGTGCCCAACCATCTCTTCCTCCCCAGTTTTGGGGAAGTGGAGCTTTCAATTCCAGTCACGGAATAGCTCCCGAGGTGGCTTGTGCCTCCAGTGGAGGATGGGCACCAGCCTCCACAGCATGGAGTGCTCTACTTACAAATCTTCTCTGCAGATAGGCAGTCTCCTCCTTCCATTTTTCAAGGATGTTGCAGGATACACTTCTGGTCTCCTGGAGTCCCCAAACAAATGCTCTAGATAGCTCTGGGTGATCACTAACTGCCCCATAGCAGGAGCTGATTCTTGGAGCTCTTTACTCTGCCACCATCTTGCTAGTTGTCCTATAGGTAGTCTTTTGTGACAACAGCATTGCAAAATTTGGAGGTTGATTTGGTTTACTAAGTAGGAATATCTATAGGATTTCAGATAATAGTATAATGTATTCTGAAAAATAGGTCTGAATAACTGCTTAGTGGTGTTTTTCCCAACTACATATCCAAAATTATCTAAAAGTCATTCCTTAACACGATAAATACCAGGGTGGATTATTAAGTACCAAAGGTAAAACTTAAGTTTAGTAATGACAGAGAAAGGTAACTTCAAATTTCAATCAGAAAAGAACCTATTACTAACCTTTGTTAAGAAACCATTTGAATAATGTGGATCCATCAATTTAGAGAGTTCTCTCCTCCAGTATACAAGGCTACTAGGGCAATATTTTTGCGAGAAGGAAAGGAGAGAGAGAAAGAGGGTAAGAATGGGAGGGCAAAAAGTGGGAGTTAATAGAGACTATAGACTAGAAGAAAATAAAGTCATTAGATAACTTTTTTTTACAAGTTACATGTACATTTGCAATTTGAAATAAAATTTAAGTAATCAAATATGTAATCATTTATAACATGTTTGGTATTAAAATTTGCATGATCAAATATTACCTCATCTGACAGAACTGTTACAGTAGAATGGAACAGAATGAAACATTAAATTATTAAGATGATGCTTAGAAATAATAAAGTGAGTGATATGATGAGAGTGAAATTTTAAAGTTTAAGGTAAAAGGTGATGCAATTATGATAAAGGCATAAAACCAGTCTGACATGCCTATGACTTTAGATGCCATGTAAAAACGAGTGAAAACTAAAAATATAAAGGCCATAATCCTTGATAATTCTATGATTGAAAAAAATGAACCTATTTTAATGGTATCCTTTTCAAACAGGAGCCTGAAATTTTAGAAAACATCTGTGACAAAAAAAAAAAAATTATACATTTAGATATTTTTTATTAAAAATTTATAAAATCATAGGTTTGGATGCTTCCAACATTGTAGATAGAGAATAATCAAAAGGAAGAGTTTTGCTGATGTCAGAAGTCTCAATTAGATCATCTGATCAGGCCACGGATTACTTCAAAGGGCTCTGGATAGTTCAGACAATATGTGTTTTGCTTTATATATGAAACTGAAGATCTGGATTTTCAAAAACATTTATTATTGAAGAAATGATGTAAAATATTACCAATTAAAAATATTAGTGCACATTACAAAACATTCTTTGGCTAACCAAGGGACAAAAAAAATGCATTGATATTGCCAGCATTTTTGCAAATTCTAATGAACTTAATTTTTTGGTTACTTTTTTCCAGTCAGGTAAACTATCATTAATCTAATTAATTGATTGTAGTAATAAACCATGGATTAGCATTGAGTTCTTATCTGATGACAAAATCCAGCATTTTATATTTTAAAACTTAGTATTTATTATGATGATTTTGCAATACACTTCTAATGTTATTTTTTTTCTTAAATTTAAGTACATTAGTTTCATTATGGTTGCAATCTTCATGCTGGCACTAATAGGCAAAATAGAAAGGTAAAATATTTCATAAGGGAAGGTAAAAGGGATATCTGGTTTTACTGCAAGTCAGAAAATCCTTTCCAAAATTAAAATCACTTTACTACTACATACAAAAGCAGAGGAAAAAATTGTCAGATCATTAGTAACTTAGGAAAATGTCAAAGCAGTGCATGTGATTCCTTCCCCACAAAACACTAGAAATTATCAATCTATTTTAGTATGAAAATTCTGCAAACTGCCCAAAAGTTATTATTTTTCACTTACATGCTGCCATTAATATATTAATGAACTAAATACAGTTTGTACAAGCATTTGTCTTTCAAGTTTTTTTCACATCCATCAAATTTTTAATAATTTTAACATGAAAATCCTTACCTTGTGATTTTGATCATCCTTAACATACTTATGCTCAAGATCGATTTGACTGTCTTTTAAAATTAATCTCATGTGGAATGAATCCATGTTCTAACTGTTCATTTAATTAACATTAATTTCTTACAGTATTTTGGAATTTTATTTTTCAGGCTCTTTTTTGAAAGAGAGGTTCTTTGTTTTAATTTGCCACTCTAACTCTTGGTCTTTCTCCTATGCTTTCCCTCCCTGTCCAATCGGTTCATGGGTGATGCAACAATTCACCTAGGTCCAAAGCCATAATGATGGTACAAATTTTTAATACACAGGGACATGCAGGATATCACAGGTCCATTCCTAGAGCTGATGGTTTACTTGGTTGAGATGCTGGGCTGTTTCCTGTCTCATCCAGATTACTAGATCAAAGCTTGCTATAAATCACAGTCCCAGAAAACAAATGGCAGCCATTATTATCAGCCTCCTTTCATGAGTGGGGCACAACATCCCAGTCCATTCTAAGCACCAAAGTGACTCTGACTCCACTATCAAAGAAAGGGAACACTGATGCAGATGCTTGCTTTTAGACCTATCAAGCCTCTGGCTTCAGCCACACTCATCGCTTTGTGACTATAGTCCATTTACAGTCCATAGAAATGTTTACCTTATTTTTGAGCCCCTCTCTGATGCTCTGCATTTTTCTCTTTTGTATTATCCCTTGTTGCTATGTAATTGGAAAAAAAGATCTGCATCAAAGTATAAGTTGCCATGATATCTTGAATTTAATTGTCAGCATTAACTTTTTTTCTAACTTGATTAAAATTGAACTAGAAGTTCATGGGATATTAAATCACTATGATGAAATGAAAAAGAGCTCTGAAACAGAAAACAAAAGATAATCATAATAGCAATTTTTTTTTAAATTCACACACATACAATACATCCACAGTGTACAATCAATGGCTCTCAGTACAATCACAGAATTGTGCATTCATGACCCCAATCAATTCTAGAACATTTTCCTAACAGCAAATTTTGATACAGGAGAAAGAAACAGTAGGCGACAGATGGTGATAGAGTTGTGGATTACCAGCAAGCCACCACTAGAACACTACACTGTGGAGGAAGCATCACACCTTGCCAATACCTTGATATTGGCATTACAGCCTAAAAAATTGTGAAAAAATAAATTTATGGTCTAAGCCAACCGGTTCTATGGTATTTGGTTACAGCAACCTTGGCAAACTAAGACAAAGTGATTTGCGTGGTTTTAGTCCTCTTATCTTATTATTTATTATACCATCTATACCATTACTATCCTCATATTCCAAGGTCACACAGCTACTTAATAGTAGATTTCAGCCCAGTGAGTCTAACTCCAGAGTGAGAATCAACTACTACACTGTACCGTGTATTCCTAACTTTGCCTTGGAGTAGCTTTCTAATCCTGGGAAAGTCATTTCACCCCTCTCTCTCTTGCTCTCTCTCTCTTTTTTTTTTTTCTCCAGTGCTTGGGCTTTATTTAACACACATCGTCACAACAAATCCACTTAAAGACCACAGACAGGAAGGAGTCAGGAGGCCCAGGGCAGGCTGGGACCCACCTTCTCCAGGCCCTCCTTGCCCCATGTCAGCTTGGCTACATGTGGCCCTCAGATGGCCAGAACAGGAGCAAAGGGTCCCAAAAGGAATAGCTGGAATCTTGGGACCACTTGTTTTTTGCAGAACCTCAGAAAATAAGCATCTCTAGCAACCCACTTCTTGTGGGACTTGGGTCAAACAGGGCTCCTAGTTGCTGGTCTCTTGTTTCAGTACAGACTTATTCCAAATTCTCTCCAGGGCCACTTTGCCCAGGAGGAAGGTGATGGAAAAATTTGGGGCAAATTTCCAACTTCATGTTACAAGAATCATTAATGAGATGTGTAAGTAACAAATATTAAGAAAAAAAATTTTCATTATCTGAAATGTTCTACAGAGAAGAGAGAAGTAACCTCTGGGAATAAATCATAGGCCCACAATTGTAGTATCTAGTGAATTTTAACTCATTAGGCCAGTAAAGAATTTCTTGTGCATGAATTAAAAACTAAAGTTTTATCTGTATGAGAAGAGCTGAGTTATGGCCTTTATTTTGTTTCTAACCCAATATAAAACCTAGGTAAAGTCACTTAACATTCTCTTAGTTCACAAGATAAATTCTATTAACATAGTTCAGCAAAGGTGTTATTTGAATAGACCGAAGGTATTAAATACATTCAGTGAAGGTTATTATTTGAAAAGTAAAAGTTGATTTTATTTCACAAATGACAGAATGCCTGGGTCGAGAATTAGTTTCCTAATTTACTCTTCAGAGGTAGATTTTTCCTCCTTGGGATCAATTAGGTATTTAGTTAAGAGCATGGGCCCTAGTCAGACTGCCCCAGTTAGCTTCTTTCTCAAGAGTTTTTAACTCTCTGGTCCTAACTTTATTCTTTCATAAAATGAGAATAATCACAATTCCTACCACACAGGGTTGTTGTGTTGACTAAATGGGATAATAAACTTTTACTCTTTCATAAAATGAGGGTAATCACAATCCTACAATACTAAGGGTTGTTGTGATGACTAAATGAGATAATAAACTTAAATTGCTTAGAACATTACACATTAGGTGCTCAGTAAGTGTTTGCATTTATTAAAATTAGCTATGTGAATAGGTCCAGCATATTTGTAGAGTCTGCAATTCTAGAGATCTATGAAAACAGCCGTGCACCTCATCATGGATAACACAGGTGCCCAAAGACGGAGGGACATGATTGGGGGACCTTCCTGTAATTTCTTTCATGCTAAAATCTCATATTCCATGTCTACATGTATTAGTTTGAAAAGAGTAATGATTTAGTAGGTATTCAGCATTGTTTACTGTTTTATACATTAGGCAACCTGGAAATAGTTTCTGCCTTTCCAGCAGAGGATAACATCTAAAACCCTTGTAGAAATGGGGTGGGGTAGGGTGGAGAGAGATGGTGCAGTAAATGCAGGGCCTTAGCTTGCTGGTTACACAACTACATGCTGCCCTGCAATCAGGATACATTTGTCAGTTAAGAGACACTGCAAGGAACTATAAGCACTGATTCTTCAAGACCACTGGAATAGTTTTAAGGCATCGAGACTAGAGATCTTAAGATGTTTTTACCTACATCTATTTTTCTATCCTTTGGCCTGAAATGGAGGAAGCTAAATGGAAATGTAGTAAATGAAGGAACAAATAAAGGATGAATAGAAGAAAGGATTTTATGAACATAAATATACTATATATTATTTATTTATTTATTTATTTATTTATTTTTAGGAGGTACCAGGAATTGAACCCAAGACCTTGTACACAGGAAGCAGGCAATTAATCACTTACCTACACCTGCTCCCCTATAACATCTATTTTAACTGCATCTTTGGGACAGAGCAACATAACATTTAAAAATCTGTCATATAAGTTAATAGATGCAAACCTACTTAATTCAAACCCACATTTTGACCTGCAGAAACTACAAAATCTCAGATTTTGCTTTATGATAACAGTGACTTATTTCAAGGAGGTTCAATGACAATTGATTCTTGGAAATTGCCTTGAAGATACAAATTGCTATAATTATCTCTGAGTATACATATCATTAAACTAAAATGGATGTCAATAAGCTGGCACAAAAATATCTAAACTACTCAGAGCATGTTATTATAAAACAAAACAAAAATAATTCCTTCACTCTTTCAACAAATGTAGTTTGGGCCATAATTTTCACATTTTATCTGTGTACTTTAAATCAAATAATACTTTCGCTCAATTTAAACTGTTTTCTGTTTTTCAAAAGCTATATGAGATTTTATACATATATATAGTATACATGTATTTTAAGTCATAGTCAAGAATTTACTTTAAAGAAAATATAAGCCAGGTAGTTTAGAAAAAGGTAAATATTTTTGCAAGGTTTAAACTGAAGGAAAATGAATGCTAGAGTATTTAAAAAGCTCCCCATAATTTCCAGCTACGACGAAGGTATATTTTGAACAGACTTCATATCATTCAGAATAGTTCGGTTCTTCCCATAGAGGTATACCAATACCAGAAAAAATTTAACATTCAGTTATCATTCTGATCGCAGATTTTAATGTAATTTGCACTGTGTCTTCGGAGTTCACCTTGTCAGAGAGTACTGTTTCCCCAAGGCTGCCCCGGGGTCCTGTTGACGGATTGCTCTAATTGCAGTCGGTGCTGTAAACAAGGCAGCCACTCCATGCTCAGCGAGCACACGGAAATAAGCGCCAGCATCTGGCGTTCCCACAGGCTTTCCCTGCAATGAGATTCATTTAAAATGTCACTGGGTAAAATACCTCATATTTCACTGACAGTTCAATACTTACACATTTAACACAGAAATATTAATAAAATGGGGTTCCCAGCAAACCTCAGTTAAAAAATATTCCCATGTTCTACCATAAATAAACAAACCAATGCACAGGCATCAGAGAGGCTGTTTGCTCCATTACAACATCCTAAAAGCTTTTCAATTTTTAATTTTAAATTTCTCAAATTTTGAAAGGCAAATAACCCAACATACATATCACATTCAAATGAATAACATACACAGTTTATTTGCCAAGAAATCAAATATATTCTTCATGAGGCAGACTAAATGAGAATTATGGTGGCTATGAATTTCTAATATTAATACAGTTTTTCATGTTCACTATTAAAAGTGACGATAGCAATTGTCAAAATATTTGAGAAAAGATAAAAATTTGTAATCACAATGATTTCTGAGCAATGACCTTGAAATGCATCACTCCAAGGAAAACAACTTCTACGAATAAAAAAAAAATCCAATAATATATCCCTGATGCATGTTTTCACAGCCTCAAATGGCATTGTACATGTTCAATGGAAAAAGAACGCTTAAAAATCTAACAATTGTAGCAGACTACACAATTCAAAAGGACACAAAGCTTATTTTTCAATTGCTGTTTGTGCAAAGTGGAAAATGAGTATGACATTTAAATAAATCAGTAATTCTGCAGAATTTCTAAGTGACCCATAAAATCTATCTTGTCCTAGCCATATACCCCCGCCTTCCTTAATCCATTCTCAGCACTGCACATCTTCCTGTGTTTCTAAAGGTCCTAGAATGTTAATAAATGTTACATGGAAATATATATATATATACATACATTTATTTATTTATTTCATGGTCAAGTATTTTTGGTGGAAGTTGGGATTAAAAAAGGAAAACAAGTCCCTTATCTTGCAACATTTCTTGCAACCTTAACATTGTTAACATACATCAGGAGTTTCCAAGAGAGGGGTAACTACATGTAATATTTCCTAAACTTCTCTGACCACATCCCTCATCTGTGTATCCCACTGACCTTATACATTACTCTGGAAAAAGCTTTGCGGAACACTTATCTAAGGTAAAAAAAGAAAAAATTTGCTATAGGCAAACTCAGACATCTCCCCAGAGAATAATCTAATAATAGTGGATGATACATAAGAGGGAGATCATAGCTATCAATTAATTTAGTTTCTGTGGTAGTGTGGAGCTATGTGCCCCAGAAAAAAAGAAGGGACAGGCCAGGACAGACACGTGACAGAGGAGCCAAGGATCAAGGATCGCCAGCAGCCAGTCCCAAAAAGTCAGTCTTTGGGAAGAAAACATCACCTTGATGAGACCTTGATTTGGACTTCTCCTAGCCCCAAAACCATGAGCCAATAAATTCCAATTGTTAAAGCCAACCCATTGCATGGTATTTACTTAAGCAGCCAAGGAAACTAAAACAGATTCAATATCTACTTTTAATTGGCTCTTTGATGGGGCAATATTTAGTTTTTATTTTTTAATGGTTGCCCTTAATATTCTTTAATAAAATTATGTTTCTACTTTTAAAATATTTACCTTCTAGGTCTTTCTTATTTGCTACTGCTTTCTGTCTGGCTCTTTTTTCATGTTTTAAAAGATACTTAGATTATATAAATATTACATAGAAAGTGTAGGGGATTCCCATATGCCCCACTCCCTACCCCTCCTACACTTTCCCACATTAACAACATCCTTCATTAGTGTTGTACATTTGTTACAATTGATGAACACATATTGGAGTATTGCCTCTAAGTGTGGATTATAGTTTACATTATAGTTTAAACTCTCTCCCACACGTTTTTATAAGTTATGACAAGATATATAATGGCCTGTATCCATCACTGCAACATCTTTCAGGACAATTCCAATGTCCCGAAAATGCTACCATTCCTTTGCTCTTTTAATTCCAAAGAAAGTATTTGTTGCAACTGGAAATTCATTTCTATTATCACAACTACCCCAAAATACTTGGGTTCCATTTATTTCATTACCATCTCATAGATTAATAGAGTCATAGTATAAAATGCTGGCAGATAAACAGCACATATACATAATTTGACTCTCAATTTTGAAATCTTGAACACATCAGTCTGAAATGAACCAACTCCTGCATTCTCTCTAACACAGCAAAGTTAATCTTTGATTTTTCTCTTCTTTGGTATAGCTTAGGCACTAATCAGCCCATGGAGAACTTGAACTTGATTATGACTAAGGAAACTTGTATATCACCAACAAAAGCTGATTTAACTGACCTTAGACAATTTGCTTATGCTGTGAATGCTTCCATTTCCTGACTGCTAAATAAGAATAAATCATTTTTCCAATATAACCTCAATAAGCTAAGAGCACTGAGATAATGTTATAAAGAAGTTTGACCTCCACTGAAGAAAGATATTTTATATCCAATAGGAGTGGAATCTCACTACTGTGCCTGATGTTATAGGGCAATGATAATATACTCAATAAGGGGTAACATTAGTGTCAGAATGAAAATGCTATAGCATGTATGACTACTTACATAACAGACACAATTTGATGCATTTTTAGAACACCTCAAATAAATTTAGTGATTAAAATTTATCACTAATTTAATGATAAAATTTAGTGATAAAAATAATGATAGTTTATGAACTGGAAATATTAGTAAAACCCTTATTTTTATAAATAATATAGAATAACTACCCTTGTAATTTTGAACCCGCACCAAACAAATTTACATCAACATTATTTGTTGAGCATAAAAATCATACCAACTTAGCATTAAAATTAGGACACTAAGGAAGAGATGCATGACATCTAACAATATTCTTTTGTATGTTAGTTGAATTCAAAAATGTTCCTTTATTTTGCATGTTATTGTCCATTCCCCAGAAGATAATGTTATGATGTTATGAGATGTTATGAATATGATGTTTCCCTATTTTCCTGAAATTTAATATACATGTTTTATTTTTTATTTTCTGAAGAATTTATATTTGATCACAAATCTTAATTAAAATATAAATTATGATATATTAAAACATATAAATCTTTTCAAAAATAGCCTGTTTATTAACAAAAACTTTAAGTCCTGAAATGAATGTGAACATTTCAGGTAATTTTATGCAGCACAGAACAAAATCTCTCATCAGAAGCCATAGTTAATACACAAATAATAAAAAAATAGTTTACTACCACTACATTCACTCAACAAATGTTTATTGAGTACTTATTTTGGGCTAGGCATTATTCTAAATTCTGAAAATACTTTTATGAATAAGCCAGGTCAGGTTGAGCTCTAATGGAACTCATATTCTAATAAGCATAGACATGCGTGTGTGTATAACATAATATTTCTTAAAATTACATAGATTCCACAAGTTATTTGAGCCTATTAGAGGTGAAGGATACAGTAATAAATATAGGGCCCATATGTTCTCAGCACTTACTGTTGCTAGTAGCTTCAGAAGACTGAAGCAAAGCCTGTAAGCCTCTTTCATTATGAACACTAACTAATAGTGACTCAATGGCTTATTGAGTTTATTTAACACTCTTGCCTCCTATCTTCCCGCACATGCACAGGCTTGTGCGCACACACACATACACACATACGCAATAGAGTCGCTTTACAACACTTTTTAAAAGTAGCCATGCTGAGCTCCTGGAGAAAATGACACTGCTTCTCGAACTTGTGAATTCAGTAAGGGACACTAGCCTGAATGATATACAATTTAAAAATAAATAAAAAGATACTAAGATTGCAGGGGTTTTAAACAGACAATGCACACACAAAAGCAGCAATGCAGTTAAAATGTGAGCATAACTTAAAAATTCTACAAAACTCAAATCAGTATCGTTAGCATTTCCCAAACTAAATTCCATATTATTGGTTGCTGCCCAGAAAGCAGAGGCAGAAAGAGTACCTACAATGGCAAAGCAGAGAGTCTAAGCTTTTCAGCTATTATAAATCATGAATTTTTAACATCAGAAATTTATAAAGTATCAATTGTTAATATCAGCTAGGTTTATAACAAGGGTAGTGGTGGGACAAAGCACAGAAACTAAGACAGTTATTGAAATCCCTTAAAATTAACTTCCAGGTATAATTTTCTACAACTAATATTCAATGTGTTAACAGTGATGGACCAAGAGATAACAAATCCTATAATAGAAAACCCAGGCAACATCTTTATTTCTCATAAACTTTCTACTTAAGTTTTCAACACAACGAAGTAGTAAGACACAGCAACTTAGCAAAGCAAAGCCATATTTAACACTAGAGTTATATCTTTGAGCAAAAATTCAATTGTTTTATTATTAATCCTATGATTTCAGCTTACCCAAGGTTTAAGGTCAAGGCTACATATGATTTTCTCAGACCTTGACATAAAAAATTTTGAGTCATCTTCAGTTTTTGTCTCTTTTTTGAGGCTGGATTAGAAATACATCTGGACCCCTTTTGAACAATACTTCTGAGAATGACACCCAAAGCATGTTTCTACTGCAGTCGTAAGGTGAAGACAGCAACATCCCTTATCAACTAGTCTTGAATTTCATTTCAGCAGACAGGTGCAGCAGAAATTTTGCTTGTTTATTTTGGAAGACTGATGAAACAGGAAGGAGCATTTATTGATTTCCTACTACCTGCCATGTGCCCTCACCTGATGAGGAGATGAGTGTTTCTCTTAAATGTTTGTGTCGGCAACATTTAAGCCTGAGAATTTTGAATAACTAAGCCATTCTCCAGGATATACTATTTACTGAAAAAAAAATTAGCAAAATGTGAAACAATGTGCATATCATTTGTACAATACCATTTGTATAAAAGAGGGGAAAAGACATTGCTTATACATGCATTATTACTTTATATATAAGATCTTCCAAATGACAGAAATTGGACATCTAGGAATAGGGGACAGTGAAATATTCACTTCTGATCCTTTGGTGCATTTGGAAATATGAACTAAGTGAGTGTTTAGCCTCTTCAAAAAATGGACTATTTCTTTCCCTAAAGTCCCTCTCTCTCTAATTCACATAATTTTGTCTCTATTTTTAAAACATTACTGTTGCTTTCAACCCAGAAGGGATAATTGTCTTTTGACTCTCAGACTGCATCTTTTGTCACTAAAGCAGACCAATCCCCCCTTTTTCTCAACATATTATGTGATTCTATTTATAGAAAGTTCAGAATCAGGCAAAACTATTTTATGCTGTTGAAGTTTGGACAGGAGATATCCTTGGTGGGTGTTAACTGGAAGAGAACAGGAGGGGTGTTGCTGAGAGTACTGGTCATTTGATGTTTCCTGATCTGTATTTACATTATATGTCAATAAAATATTTTTAAGTTCCATACTAAGAATTTGACATTGCATTTGAAGTTGCGAGGACTGAAAAAGTGAAAACTTATTATGCCCGTCTCTGAAGGGCATAAAAAAATAAACTACTTTAAATGTTCAGTTTAGTTCAGGAGATGAAATTAGCATCACCTTGCATTTTTCATAATTATTTGACATATGCCTATAGGTTCATTAGGCATGGCTTTACATAATCATTAGCATAAAACTGGCTAACTGAATAAAATTTTGTTTCTCTTATCAATTCATAATCCTGCCCAAGGTTACTGTTTTTATTTTTTATTTTTTAATTAAAGAAGATGTAAGTTTACAGAAAAATCAAGCAGAAAATACAGAGTTCCCATATACCCCTTCCCCCATTATTATAACACCTTGTGTTACTGTGGTACACTTGTTACAACTGATGAAAGAATATTTTTATTATTGTACTATTAACTATAGTCTATGATTACATCAGGGTTCACTGTTTGCATTGTACAGTCTTTTTTAAAATTTTTATTCTAGTAACATATAAGGACTGAAAACTTACTTATAAATATAATCTGACAGCTGAGAATATATATGGCTGACTTCTTTGATTGCTTTGTAGAGATTTCCCATCATTCCATCATTCCACTGGCCTCACCTGTGAGGATATGCTGCCATCTTGCCTTCATCTTATCCTTGTCATTATCTAATTCACTCTAAGCCAGTGGTTCTCAACTCTAAATACACATAAGAATCTTTGGGGATGCTTTTGAAAGGTATGAATGTCTGGTGTCTAGTCCCAGATATTCTGATTCAATTTGTCTGGAGTTGGGCCTGGGCATTGCTATGTTTTATAAGTGTCTCCTAGGCGATTCTAATCTTCAGCCAGTGAGGAGAATCAATGCATAGTCCTTAGATACTGGGCTACCCAAGGGTAGGCTATTCCCCAATGCCCATTGCCTGGATGCCATAGTGTATAAGCCTAGATATTACCTCTAGTATTCTCCATCTGTGATAAATAAATGAGCAAGCCCAAGTATTAAAAGAACATACTGGTGGGTGGATGTAGCTCAAATGGTTGGGCGTCTTTCTCCGTATGGAAGGACTTGGGCTCGATCCCTGGGACCTCCCGATAAAATAAAGAAAAAATATAGAAGGCACGTGTGCCGTCAGGCCCTGTAAGCGGGTGAGCCCCTAGGCTCCACCCGCAGGTGTGCTGTCAGGCCCCAAGCACAGGTGCGCCGCCAGGCCCCACCCCTAGGCCCCACGCACCTGTGTGTCATCAGGCCCCGCAAGCGGGTGCACTGCACGCAGTAAGATGATGACGTAACAGGAGAATGACACAAGGGAGAGCCAAGACTAGATTCACCAAAAAACCAGGAACTAAGGTTGTGCAGGAGGCAGAACACCTCTCTCCCATATCAGAAGTTCACGGGATCAAATCCCAGTGAAGACAGGAGGATAAGGATGAGAAGAGAGGGCAAGAAACGGAACAGAGAATTGCCCACCCAGCGAGTAGACACAAAAACAGCAGAAACCAGGGTTGGAGGGAGGTTAAACATGGATAAAAAGTAAAATAAATAAATCTTAAAAAAAAAAAAAGAATGCACTGACAACTGAAAACTGATTATAGTTGTCCATTTACTGAGGAAACAACTGGGGAGAAGTACCCTTTTCTCCAAAATTGTTATGCTTTGCCCTATAAGCCTGACTCCAGATTGGACAAGTATATCATGATTTCTCATATATATCACCTTGAGTGATTTCTCATATACATCACCCTGAGTGCAACTGCCCCTTCTCCAAAGAGGGAAGGATTAGCCCTGTCCAGAAGCTCCTCTTGTATTGCCCAGAGATCTTTAAAGATTCTCAGTTCCATCTGAGCATTTAGTTCAGATATATCACTGCTCAAAGTTAGATTAGTTTAAATTAGGGGTCTCTGTCTTGAAGTTCAGGGGGGTTCATAAATTCTCTGAAATTACAAATAAAATGCATACAAAATTTTAATGAACAACCCGTTTGCAAAATTTTTTTAAATCTAAGAAAATGTCATCACCATACCACCAAATATAATTATTTTAAAAATGCATATATAATGATATTTTTCTAGAGAGAGTCGTCAATAGATTTCACCAGATTCTAAAAATGAGTCCAAAAACCACCAAAACATTCCTAGGTATATGAGGGCCTTCCAAAACTCAGAAATCTCTTCAAAGATTTTATGTTTAGCTCTGAGACACAGCATGGATGAAGCTGCAATGCAGATGGGCAGGTGGGGGGCCATAATTTCTATTCACATTTCTCTCCACGGGCCAGATACATTTCCTTAGTATTACCACTTTAACTGACTTTTATCCAAAAGCTACCAAGATTTCAAAGAACCAAAAATATAGTGGCCTATATGAAGTTACCAAACAACTTGCTTTCTTCTTTACCATCCTATTACTTTGATCTTGCAAAATTGCCACTTTTGTAGTTCAAAACCAGTTGAATATCAGCAATTTCACATGATTCAAATTACTCCTTCCTTAAACTTGTCTCTCATTTCACTTTCTCATTACAGTAGATCCCATTGAGTTGCAATTTCTCAGGTTTGAGTTCTTTCCTTTCTGCTGTAGTTGAGAAGGTAAGACTTCCCCAAGGCTAAAGCTCCAAGTTCCTTTCATGCACAGTTAAATATATCCCAGTTGAGTATGCATTTCTAACTCTATATAGATCTTTACCCATTGGGTTGGTTCTTCCTCTGTCTTCTCCCTGCTCTGAGAGTTGACCATTTTGGAATGGTCAACTTTTGATGGGGCCAGCCTCCAGTGAATAAGGCACTGTTTCTGTCCCAATAAAAGTAACTTGCCTCTGGAAATAACAATGCCAAATAAATGAAGCATAGCATTGAACTGGTAATTCTTCAGATGCAGCACTGGGCTAATTAGTTTCTTTGACATATTTAGCATTCTCTTAGTTACATAGCCTATTTATCATTATGTAGCTGGAAGCTCATGCTTCTAGCAGGGCCACTTTCACCTCTGAGTTCTTCCATGCTGATGTGCAATCACTTCACTATTCTGGACTAGAGTGTCAAATGAAGGATCTCCCTCCTTATTCATAGTGATTAGTGAGACTTTGCAGTAACCAGAGAAATGATATGGCTTCCTGCCTAATAACACTACCAGATTTCCAGCCAGGAAGTAAAGTGTGGCTACTCCATATGTATTATGTATACTGCAATTCAACCAAAGGTTGCACAAAGCTCAGCTGCTCCTTACCATACAATATTTTACCAAAAAACAACCTTCAAACATGCTCATATTTTCCCATGTTAAAAAGCAAAACAAACCCAACAAACTTTCCTATGAAACTCTTCTCACAAAGCTAGCTAATGACATGCTAATGACCAAAGCTGCTTTCCCTGTATTCTAGCAGACCTCTCTCTGCAGCATTTGGCACCACAGATCCCCCAGCTTCTGGAAAACCTCCCCTCCACTGGTCTTCAGAACACTTTGCACCTCTGATTCTTCTCCTGCCTCTGTAATTTCTCATTCGTAATTTATATAGTTTCCCTTTCTTAACCTCAAGAGTTTCTCAATTTCATTTTCTCAATCTTCTCCAGTCTGAGTATCTTGATCACCATAGGGACTTAGATTATTAACTATTCTACAGTTCTAATTCTGATAGTTTTTCTAAGCTTAAAACCTGACTTTCGAATATCATAGAAATGTGTGAGCAGCACCCTCAAAATTGACATTACCAAAATCAAAATTACGTTTCCCCTTCCACCATAGTTGTTACTTCATCTGATAACTACCACAGTATTAGTTGTCCTGGCCAAAGACATCAGAGCTATTTTCAACTCCTTTTTCATCTCTTTCTTATAATAGCTCCTTGACACCCTAACATCCTGCCTCCTCCATAGTCAGATCACTATGCCTTGGTTCTGGTCATGCATCCTGGACTACATACCAGCTTCCCAAATGTCTTTATCTAGATTATAGAAGGGTAAGCTGTCTTTGGAGCTAGAGAACTCACCTTTGCGCCACTGAGTATTTAGTGGCTCCGATTCTCAGTTTACACAGCTGTAGAAAGGGAGTCAAAATATCTACCTCATTGGTTTGTACTTAGAATTAAATATGATCATGCATATAAAGTGCTTGGAAGATTTGCTATCACACAACATGCAATCCATAGTAGCTATTATTATTAGTCCTGTCTTATCCATCAAGCTTTTCCTGTCTATCCCAGCCCTGAACATCCCTGACGAGGTCAATGGACAGAATTTTGAGCCGGGGGGGATTCCAACACTGTAATTTACTCGCTATGTGACCTAAGGCAACTTATTTAATTTCTTTGAATTTCATTTAGTTCCATCATCAGAAAGTTGCACCAAACAGATACATGGAATAAATGTAGAGTATTTATTGTAGGCCCACTGTAGATTCCCAGAACTTTTAGTACCTCTATACAATGTAATAGTTTTCGTAGCTAAACAGTAAGCTGATTTGTTTGATTTCTATAATGTTCTTTATATTAATCTTGATTCTTCAATTATATTGTTAACTCCCTGCATGCAAGAACTGTGTATGTCTAGTACTTATTCTGTTTCCCTATCAGCTCACAATAAGCACTAATAAATATTGTTGATGGAACTATGGTAATATTTGCACTTGCATACTCCAACATAAAACACTTACATGAACAGAGAAAAATAAACTCAAAAGTAAATTTCTTAGAACAACTAGCCATGTGAGAAATCCAAAAGATGCTGGCCTCAGTTTTATAATCTTTTCCACTTGAGAAGATCAAATTATAAAGCTTGAATCAGAGCAATAACTGAGTCATCATTTTTCTCATTTCATGCATACAGAAAAATAGATTGCTGTTAGGCTAGAATAAAAAAAGGGGAAAAAATAAAACTTTTCCATTACATCAGGGGGTAATAAGGATTGTGGTCTACGACCAGTGTGTGCACTAGATAGCAATGTCATGGATATTTGCCTTAAAAAGAAAAAAAAACAACATAAGTTTCTCCTTGAAAGAACAGCATACCTCTCCTTGAAAAACAAAAAATAAAATTAGAGAAAACAGGATAATATAACTAAAAATGAAAAAAAATCCTGTAAGGAGAAAATAATTGCATTATTAAAACAAAGACCGGGAGAGGCTAAAGATTCTGAAGGTGTACATGTGGAAAATATATCATAGAACAACTTCATGGATTTACACTGTATGTGTAAAATACTTATGTGTGTATACCGTCATATATATAGTCATATATCTATAATTAAGTATATATAGTTTGAGATCTCAATTGAGATCTCAGAGCTCATTTTCACACTAATCATTCTATAAAGATGAAAGTTAAAGGTTATCTAAACTCCCACTTCCTTCTGTGAATTCAGAAAAAGAGCACTCAATATGAGATAATCAAGCTGAATATTTTGAATTTAAAAACTAGAATGATAAAGCCCATCACAAAATAGACAGGAAATGTTATAAATATTTCTCTGAAATGTGCTGTATTATTCACAGATAAAATGCTTCAAGGCCACTCTTATTTCACTCACAAGTTCTACTCTGAAAGGACCAATTCTTGAGCAGAGACCACTGGGTTATTTTCCATACCTGATGCTCATTCTTCAAAGTTGGTGGTAGCAGGATCAACACATCATGTGCTGATTCCTTTGCCTGGTGCTTAAAAGAGAATTAATGGGCTCCAAAGGGAGCTGTCTCAAGTGCTCTGGTGATTGCTTCAGGACTTTGAGGACAAACAGACTTGAAAAGAAGACACATGGAGCCTCTGAAAAGTCAAGCAACACAATGACTGGAATAAATGGGAATGGATGCTTGATGTTTACATTCTAGAACTTTATCCTGGGAAAGAATAAATTTATATTTTTGAATAATAACAGTAGCTAATACTGTCAAACACTTATTTCAATATTATATCCTGGGCACTAGTCTAAAGACATTGCATGAATTAACCAATTTAATGCCATATAAGAAAAGTAGTATTATTATCACTGATATTTGTGGATGAGAAAACTGAGACAGAGAGCAGTTAACTAACTTGTTTCTGAGGTCAAATTATGAATATATCAATGATTCAGAAATCATATCCAGGCAGTCTTAACTGCTATGCCTCCACTTAAACACTAGAAGTTTTATTAATTTAGAATGAAACTTTTATTCAGTAAATACATTTGCAAAGAGTCAGCATCACTTACTATGAAAATAAATTGGAATAAAGTCCACAGTTATTAAATTAAAATATAGTAAAAAGATAAAGATATAGTAAAAAGTTAAATGATTAACCTGGAGAAGATTCTCAGAAAGCCAGAACTGGGAGAACACCTGTCAGCCCTCCAGTTTTAATGATGAATAAATGGATTCACAAAGCAGTTGAATTAATTTTTCCAAGGTCATAGAGGTAGATAAAGACAGAGCCAGATATATAACACAGCTCTTAATATTTCCAATCTAGTGACCATTCTTTTATACCACAATTCAGAATCTTAATTCTTTTTCTTTCTCAAACTAATTTATTGCCTGAGAAGGGTAGAGTACATATCTTCAATATTAATTGTTGAATTATTGACAGAAGGCCATCTGCCTTAGTTAAACTAGAGAGCATACCAAAGCCTTTATTAAAATGGTTTGTGGTTTGAAGTATACAATTTGGGAAATGCAAGCAAATGTAAAATGAGAGCAGGCTTTCACTCCTTCATGACTTTAAAAAGACTGTCGTTATGTAAAATTCCCATTGTCATATGAAGCCCAAGGGTCCCAACCAGTTTATGGCTTAATGCCAAGGCAAATTTAAGGTGAGCAACTTAAATCCAGACTCTAGACATAGATGATGACTTAGCCAAGGAGCATTAAGGTGAGTTCTTGCTTAGCCACTCTGCTGCTATATGGAAGCCTGGGCTCAACTGTACTATGAAACTGACACATAAAAGACACACATTTGTTCATGGGTACACAATCAAAGATAAGGAGGAAGGCAGGACCTAGGAAGGTTTGTTTGCCCTTGAGAGGAGCGCTGGGTTTTGATTCTATAGATGGGAAGCTGAAGAAGGGGACAAATACTAAATAGAAGAGAGGTCAGAAAGCATACTTGCATACAAATAGTACTCACCAACACTCCCCTATGCACGTGCACACACACAGGGTTGCTAAATTTGTTTATACATTAATGTTTTATATTTAAGGTTTGTTTGTGTTTCATCCTTCAATTTTGGCAAAACTCCTGTACCAAATATCTGTCCTTGTTGGAGTTAGGACTGTTACAAATCAGTACTCCATTAATAAATTGGATTTCTGAAAAGGTATTGCTTGCTTTTTAACTCTCAAAAATAAAGACTGAATTACTCGCAATGGGTTTTTATATTTTAGCCAGTCAGTCCAGTTTGGCTTCCAGAATTGAGTACTTTAAATATATGTTTCAATTAATTAGAGTAAAATATTTGCTTCATATATATATATATAACCTATTACTTAAGTTGTATGTGAAGTTCTCTGGTAAAAAGACAAAATTAAAATTACTCTTTTCTTGATTTTGAAAAAAATCATTATCTGCCAATCAAGTTTTTTTTTTTCCTATTGTTTCATTCAGGCATGTATTTAACAAACATTCAGTGATATCCTAATATATGTCAAAATTAAGGCTGGAAGCTGAGACTCGATGGTGAGCAAATACTGATATGGGGGGACGGAAGTGGCTCAAACAGTTGGGCATCCGTCTCCCATATGGAGGGACCTGGGTTC
>JAQZBX010019735.1:0-33563 GCA_029593785.1 Cabassous unicinctus | reverse complement strand
ATAATGTGACTGCATGACATGAAAACCCCAAAGAATGATCTTAAAAGCTATTGGAATCATTAGACAATTTAGTGAGGTGTTGGTTACAATATTAATACTCAGAAGAGTATTAATTTTCACATGTCCAAATAACTGCTATGAAATATAATGGGAAAATATCTCATTTCAATAGTAATAATAAAGCTTACATATATTAACATATGTAAACATAAGTGAAAGTTTATAATACCCAATAAGAAGGTCCTGGAGACAGAAATGCTTACTGCCTCTCTCTGTGGCTCAGTTTTTTCATTTCTAAAATATAAATAACAGTACTTCATTTGATTGTTCTACGACTTAAATAACAATGCCTGTGGGTGGTTTTGTTTATGTCTGATGCATAGAAAATACTTAAAGTTAGCTGTTACTCTTTTTATTGCTGCGGTTGTAGTAGGAAAAAAACAACTTCTAAAATTCTACTAAAAAACATGAAAGAAGTGTTCAATGCAATGAATGAATAAATATATCTACTTTTTAGTTAGAAAAACTTAATATTAAAATATCTGCTTTACATAAGTAATCTATAAACTAAATTTCTATTTTATATTTGATTTCCATGTATGAGAAGACCTAAAGGCTCGAGAGAGCATGGTCCTTCAATAACTGAAAATACTTGAGACTCCCAGTGGTACCTGTTAGTGATAAGGCCTCCAAAGGATAAAGATAGAGTGTTCAGCAAGGGCCAGATCACAAATGATGTCACATGCAATGTTACAGTATTTAGATCTTATTCTAAGAATAAGAGGGACCCACGGAAGTATTTTAAGCTGGAGAATGAGCAGACCAGATTTGAGTTTTAGACAGATTACTTTTATTGCTGTAAGGAGAATAGAGAGAAAGGTAACAACGATGAATGAATAGAAAATTTTGCCTAGAGTCCAGGAGTCTTTGTCTGTGAAGATAAAAAGGTATTTCAAGGTGTAAATCCACCAAGTCAACCAGGATTCTGGAATTTGAGGGCTTCTAAGGCCATTGAACTAAGGGTCCTCCCCATAGGGAACCATTTATACAGTTATAAAGCGTATAACATAAACCTTTTATAAAGTTATAAAGTGTTCTGTCCAGGATCTGCTTTCCTAGAGAAAAGACAAGAATTGACCAGTAGGAATGGGAGCTCACATACACACACACACACACACACAAAACCCTACAAAATTCCTGTAGAAAGGGTCTTGTCAATCTGTGGAAGTTCAAAATAAAGAAATCTAGTTCACCTGGGTGATATAAAGTTTGAAAATGAAAAATGCCCCACTGAAGCACCCTTTAGAAAATTGATCACTGGGTATAAAATTAAAAAAACAAAAAACTCTCAAAATATTAATAGCAGTTACCTTTGAGTTATCTTTGAGTGTGGGAGTTGGAGTTTTTGTTATTCTTTATTCTTATCTGAGGGTTTTTATAAACAGGGATCTATACTTTGCAGAAAAATAACATTAATTATTAATTATGAAGCTGCACTTGACTTTGTTATGAAAGAATGCTCTGATTAGTGATGTCTGCCATGGGTTCAGGTGTTTGTCATTTGTTATCTAGATCAGCTCCTTCATTTTATAGGTGGTGAAACTGAAGCCTTTTGAAAGGGCTGCTTGAAAAGTAAATCATGAACAGTCTCACTGATACGCTAAAAGTTCTTTGCGGTGAATTTGTAAACAATACAAGGATTCTTTGAAAATGCAAAATTAAAGAATGAACAAAAATAGTCCACATAATTTGCCCAAGTTACTAAATCAGTTTCCCTATTCATAATTCCACATCCTGCTCTAGCTAGCTAGGTCCACCTGACACTTAAGATCTCACATTTATTTTTAAACCACAACCTAACAGGACCAGACACAAGGTATTATTTTCTCTAAATTGAATAACAATCAAGAACCTGTCACCTTTCTAATGAGGACTTAAGCATAACACCAAGCCTTCTGAAGTATGTTCAGGTGAGGATGTGTGATTTTAACATTTAGCATTGCAAAGAGATCCATTTAAAGACAAAGTGTCCTAAGAGAAGCTCTTGAGATTCGACCGACAACCGACGCCTGATCAAATAGGGAAAACTGGCAGAACTCTACATATTACTTTGGAAGGAGAACAAAAAGACATCCCTTGTAAGATGAGACCTGCTACTTATTCATTTAACAATGAATACAGAAAATTTCAATGAAGGTGTAAAGTAGTAGTAATGCTTAGGAACTAGTGTGGCTGTTTTGGTTCTTTGTGGACCACATGGTCCAGATTTGTTTTCCTCTCAGGAGACAGAGCTAACCATATCAGCTTGCATACCTTAAGTGATGCCCTGCCTCCTAGTTGTCCTTTAGCTCTCAGATGAGTTGGTACTTTGTCCAGGAAGTTTTTCCTGCTCCCACCCCCCGATGGGTCTTGTGTTTTTCCTATATACTCTCTTAGTGTTCTTTACTTATTGTGTCTCAGCACATATGGGTGTTTAACCTTGTCTGTTTACTTGCATTTCTCCCCACCACACTGTTAAGTCCTGTGAGGGCAAACAGCCTGTCTTTATTACCACTGTGAATTCTTACCTACTCTATAATACGTGATTAATAAATATATATGAATGAAAGAATACGTGAATGAATTAGAGTCATCCATTATGTGTTTGGAGAGTTAGTACGGTTGTAAATGGCCTGGGCTCACCTCACCATTGGTTCTGGGTCTGTCCTTCAATTCGTGTAGGGCTGGTGTTGAAGTGGGCATAGAGAGAGCTAATTTAGATATGTATTACTCCTGAGCAATCATTAAAAATATTCTGGGAGGGCTAAAACTCTCCCACTCTGACTTGTCCTCAATCTAAAGTACCATCTATGTGAAAATATGGAAGAGTAAAACCTAAAATATTCTTTTGATTGTTATCAGATCAAAGGGAAAATATATTTATTTGGCATGCTAACACTTACAACAGAGTCAGCAGTAAAGCCATAAAAAATGCCGGTGTGCAAATCTCATTAACCAGCACATTGTGAAGTTGATAGAAACAAGTAAAAATTACTTTGCTTCATTTCAATGTAATTATTGTACTCAAAACTTAAAAGTCAATATATGCATCTCAATGTATATGATACAATAATCAAGCATTATAGTCCATTTTCAAATAAATTATAATTAATGCCTGAATTTCACTCCAATCACCAAGGAACTGTCATGAATACTAAATTATTTGCAATTTGAACATGCTAAAAATGCCATGCCTTTTACCACACAGAACAGACAAGCAATTGGACAAACTTAGAAAATGCAATTCACTCTAAAGTTATGTTACTAAAATGTTTAACAGATGTTATGGTCACTGGGATTACAAATGTTAATAAAAATCTGGTTTTTAGATTTTTCCAGGCATTTCTAAGTAGGATGCTTTTTTAAAAAGTCTGAGCCTTTTCTTTATTCTGGAATATTTACTTGATCTAGTCCAAAACACCAAAACAAGCCTTTTTTTTTTTTCCACAAGAAGCAGAAATGTCTCCTCCAGCCATATAGCAATTTAGGGCCTTTAAACTCTCTCCTTTTGCTTCAGGTAACTTTTTAAAAAATTTACTTAACACGTTCTACTTGAGAATCTGCTAAATGCCAGTGCTGGAGACTGATTAAATGGAGATGAAAGACACCATCTCTGCTTTGAAGGAGTCACAGTTGAGTATAAGATGGTCATTGGTGAATAAAGAGTGAAAACATGAGTTGTTTTTTTTTAGCTCATTTCCTGCAGGAGATGGTTCCTGAGCTATTGCTTGAAGAGGTAATAGGGTCGAACCAGAATGGAATGGGTAAAAGAAAACAGAGATTGTCTAGTAAATCTCTAGAGGGGTAACAGTGATAATGGAAGAGTAATAGGCTGATACCTAATCATAGAGGACCTTGAGTAACATGCTAGAATGAGGATTTTATCCTAATGACAATAGGAAGACACGGAAGGATTTTAACCAGGACAATGACCTTCAGATTTATACACTGGAACAGGGGTTCTTAACAAGAGGTCAATGAGCTTGAATTTAAAATAAAAAAACAACAACAACATTATTCTTGTGGGGACATGTTGGTGCAAGTGTGATACATTTATTAAATAATACACAGTATAGCGTGGATGTAGTAAGGGGTCTGTGGTTTTCACTTGACTGGCAAAGGGGTCCGTGGAACAAAAAAGGTTAAGAACCCCTGTACTAGAAAGACCCATCTGGTGGCAGTGTAGAGAACTGAGCAAAGAAAAGCAACACCAGGCCGGAATTCTAGAGAAGTGGCTAATGCAATACTACAGGTGAAAAGTAAAAGCACTCAAATGAAGATGTTTAGGAATTTGGAAAAGGGTTATTGCTCACTGGGAGCACTTCCATTTGAGTAACTAGTGATAATTCCATTATCTCAAGACTGCATGGGATAAAGTAAATCTATTCTATAGCTAAAGTTAATCTGGTACAATGTAAATATTTCATGAACACCACAAACAAAGATAACATCACAAAAATTTTTAACATATTTTATAACTAATGTTTTAGTCATCCCATATAATTTTATGATTTATTCAGCTAGACAAATATTTGTTCAATACTGACGATGTGTATGGCACAGTGGGAGGCATACAAAGAACTATAGAAGTATAGTCCCAATTGTCAAATATCTATAATTCTTGTTGTTAAGATACTACTTACAAAAATATATTTATTTTAGAACAGATGAAGCCGAGATTTAACAAAATGCCAACATCATAAGAGAATAGATGCTTTAAGAATAAGGAATTCAGCGTAATGTATCTAGACTAGGGTAGTGTGGTGGTTTGAAGAGATTTGTTCATGGAGTTTGACATGGAACCATGGGGTGCCCAGTCTATCTTGATTTTGATATCTTAATACCTATTGTGAAACCCCTTTTATCATTATTATTTTAAACCCTATACATAAACTTTAGGCTACAAATTCAGATGTGCAAGAAATGACGCAAAATTTCCTATGATTAAAGATAACTTCTCCATCAAATACGCATTTTGTTAGGTAAACAACAAATCCCAATATAACCAGTCTTTTCCTCACTTTATATGAAGTTACATTTAAATTCCAAGGGTCTTGATGAGTGACAAGACTGGAGGGTGACGAGTGGAAGGTGAGCATCTGGCTTTTCTCTCCAAGTTCGTTTCTGATGCAATGTACATTGCTCTATTATATCCTTCATTTTCTGTCCCAGGGCTGTTTAATGGAATTATGATGCAAGCTACAAATATGAACCGCATGTGTAATTTTAAACGTTCTAGCTGCTACCTTAAAAAGTTAAAATGAAACAGGTGAAATTTATATAATCATTTATTTTATTTAACCCAATATATCTGTAGGTATATTATTAAAAATGAGATATTTTATATTGCTTTATACTGATTTTTTTTTTGAAATCTGGTGTGTATTTTACACTTACAGTCCTTCTTAATTTGTTTTAGACACATTTCAAGTGTTCAGTAGATACATGTGCTTAGTGACGCCTATGTTCTACTGAACAGGTCTAATCACACACAACGAACTTACAATGAATTCAGTTTCTTCTACTTTTCTTAGAAATTCAGAATATTTTTTTCTTGTAGATCAATAAACCTCCCTTAGGGTTCTTCCTTGAGACAATAAAGTTTGATCAAAGGCTGACAGAACATCAGGCATAGAAAATACAAAAAAGAGTTTTTAAAAAAGGTTTTTCTCCCTCTCCTTTAATCAGATTAGATTAAAAATAACTTCTGAATTAGGCAGAGGAGGTTCAAGAAAATTAACTAGTTGTGAGTATATCTTGAGTGTTCTTGTTCTCTGGCTTTCTCAGTTCCAGGGCTCTCAACATGGGAGAAAACCCCATGTACCCAAGGTGAACATTGATGCGTTTCCCCAAGCTATTGTAATTCAGCCAAATATCTTTCCATGGTTCCAGAAGGGATAGGGATATAGCTGAGATCTTAACTTAAAAAGCAAGTTATGGCACAGTAACCTCTGGTGTTACAATAGAGGAGGAGATGGGGTAATATATGTCACAGCAGGCAAAATTGTGGAGAGATGGTGAATTTCCCCACTTTCTTATCATTATATGAGCCAGGTAGATATTAGACCCAAATCTAGTAAAAATTGGAGCTTTAATTCTTAATTGGTTAACATATAACTTTTACTACATGGAGAAATGAAAACTATAACTAAAAATGAATAATAGAAAAGCAAGCTTAAAATGGGAAACTTTGCATTGTAAATAGGTTACCACATTAAAGAGTTAAAAACAAAACAGTTACTGCATCTATATTCTTCTTTGTGTGACATATGTTAGGCAGTAGATGGGCTTCAAAGATGGCTCCAAAGGATCTGCTCTGATATTTATAACTTTGCGTAATCCTCTCCCACATTGAACCTGGGCTGGCTATATGATTCATTTTAATCAATGAAATGGAGCAAAAATGATGCTATGCCAATCCAAAGTATGAGACTTAACTCAGTTAAATGGTCTGTGCTTTGGTATTCTTGAGAGCCCTGAGCTTCTATGTAAAAATTCTGGCTACTCTGCTGGAGAAACCTTATGAAAAGCCATGTGGGGAAGGGGAGAATTGATAGCTAATGATGCCTTCTCACTGTGCTACTCTCTTAGGACCAACATTTAGTTCAAGTGTAAAATAATATTAAAGCCAAGGTAAAAGCAATCTTGTCATATAAAGCCTGGACAGAAATCTCATTAATCATTATTGCAATGGAAATAGATAAGATACTATGCTCAAGCTGTTTGTAGGATAGCTGTTTTCTATGCCAATTACTCTGAAGAGTTGATCTATGAGTCCAAGAAATAAGTCATGTTCACGTGTGCTCTGAGGAGGAGTATGACCCTTGGAAGGAGGTGCTGTAACATTTTAGTCTTGGTTATGAGTCATGGTTTTATTATCATGAAGTGACTAAATATCCCTGTGCCTTAATTTCTTTGCCTTTCAGTATTTAGCTGTTATTTTTTAAAATTCTGAAACTAATCAATCTAATATAAAAGCATATAAAATAACATATGGGAGTTGATGTGGCTAAAGTGGATGAGTGCCTGCTTCCTGCATCGGAGGTCCTGGGTTCAGTTCCTGGAGCCTCCTAGAAACAAAAAAACAGACAACAAGCAAACAGACAAAGGAAGTGACTCAGAGGAGCCGACATGGCTCAGTAGTTGAGCGCTGGCTTCCCACTTATGAGGTCCTGGGTTCAAACCCCAGCCCTGGTACCTCAAAAAATAAATAAATAAATAACAGAAACATTTTATATAAAACTAAGGTTATTCAGAAATTACCATTTTGCCTGATTTGTTTCCGTCTAGCTTTTAGAGGAATAAAACATTACAAATACAGCTAAACTTTCCAGCTCCCATAATTTCCCTCTCTCTACCTCCCTAAAGGAACAATTTTCTAAAGTTGGAGATTATCACACCAGTGTTTTTATTTTTTTGTGTAATTTCACCATATATATGTATCTCTAAAACCACATTCACTTTTATTTTGTGCATTTCAAAATATTACATAAATAATATTTTATGATATGTACACATGTAGATACAGTTCATTCATTTATGCTTCTGTAATAATATTTCATTCAATGAATAAACCACATTTAAAGTTTTTCATATTCCTATTGAGGTATAGTAATCTGTTGCCACTTTTTCAGTCTATTAAATGCAGCAATGAATGACTTTGTATATGTTGCATTTTGCAAGTTCTTGAGTGTTTTTGTAGGGTAGACACCTAGGACTAGAATAACTGCATCTTACAGTATATTAATTTTAAAGCTGTTGCTTATTACAATTGTGATGGTTAGGCTAATGTGTCAACTCGGTCAGGTAATGGTGCCCAGTTGTTTGTTGAAGCAAGCACTGGGCTAATTGTAATACAAGGCATTTCATGGACTTTAATCATCAGTGAGTTGATTGCATCTATGGCTGATTACATCTACAATCAACTGAGGAGATTTCCATCAACAATGAGTGATGTCTCATCCAATCAGTTGAAGGCCTTAAAAGGAGAAGCAATTTCAGGATTCAGGGAGAGAATTCCCATCTCTACTTCAGACAGCCAGTGTCTTCTGGGGAACTCATTGAGGATCTTCATTGGAGTCCCTGGCTTGCAGCCTGCCCTACAGAATTTTGACTTGTGCATCTCCACGGTTGCATGAAACAGTGTTATAAAATCTCATACTATTTAAAGATATCTCTTGTTGGTTCTATTTCCCTAGAGAATGCTAACTAATACAGATTGTACCCAGGAGTGGTTCTTGAGAAACAGAATCTTAAAAATGAGATTTCTGGTTCTGGAATTTTTTGCAATTGGCTCTCTACTCTGATTATATTTGAGGACACTAATGACTCTATTTCCAATAATCAAGAGACCACTGACAGTCCATGTCATGACTTGGCAATAGAGATATGCAAAATATCACCACTGGATATGACTGCTTTCATGCTTATAAGAGGCAGGGCTCTGGATGAGAGTGTTTTTAACAACTTAAAAGAGTTTTGTAGAGTTACAAAAGAAAAGTATGAGCCGAAGTCTTCAAATTTGCAACTTAAGCAACACATGAATTATTTGAAAGTTTCTATGTGTGCCTTGAAAGAAAATCTTGTTTCCCGCAGCTGCAGACTTGAGATCTCTGAAAACCAGGCTCAGAGTCTTATTGTGTGAATAGCAGAGTTACAACAGAAACTAAAATAGCAACCTTGCAGGATGTTTGCTGTTAAAGTGAAGGTATTAATTGGAAAAGAATGTAATTCTGAGGATTGGGATAGAGACATATGGGTTAATGATGATGGCAGTGGGGGCATTGAAACCATAGATTCTGCTGAGACTTTGCCAGATAAACCTGTAATGGTCCTTCCTGAGGAGATAGACACCCAACCTCTACCCTGCCCTAAGGAGATGACCACCCAATGTCAAGCCTGTACTTCCAACCTCCAGTCTGCACCAAGGAGTCCAGACTTCCTCCTCACCTAGAGGAGACAGTCACCCAACATCTACCCTTCTCTGTTATCCATCCTCCACCTGAAGAGGTTAATCCTTTCTCACCAGATGAAACTGCAATGGAATTCCCTGAGGTAATTTGTTTGTGACACAATTCTAATGCTTCTCCTTACACATCCTCACCATCCCTATTTTCTTCCACACCTATGTCTAGACTAAAGTTGGAACAAGCTCCCAAAAATGAAATACAAAGTGTGACCCATGAGGAAGTATGCTATACTCCAAAAAACTGCATGAGTTTTCCGATTTCTCTAGACAAAAATCAGGGGAATATGTGTGGAATGGGTTAATGGTGGAAGGAATATAAAGTTGAATCAGGCTTAATTTATTGATATGAGCCAACTAAGCAGAGATTCTTGATTCAGTGTTGTAGCTCAAAGAGTTAGAAAGGACTCTAACAGTTTGCTCAATTGGCTGGCTGAAACATAGACTAACACTGCCTGAGGTCAAGATGCCAGGATTGCCCTGGTATACTGTAGCTGAGGGAATTCAAAGGCTTAGAGAGACTGGAATGTTAGAAAGGATTTACCATCTAAGACCTGCTCACCCACCCCAGGAATGTCCAGAGGACACACCTTTTATCAAAAGCCTGAGGAATAAGTTAAGGAGACTAACACCATCTTCCCTGAAGAGCTCTGTGGTTTATCTTCTCTGTAAGTCAGATATTACTGTGGGAACTGCTGTCATAGAAATAGGATCAAATCCTGGGATAGCAGAAGCCAAGTAGCAGCCCTTAATTGCCAAAGACAAGGTACGCATGGCTACCACAATGAAAAGCAGATTCAAAGAAACAATCAAAATAGTCTGAGTCACATAGACTTATGGCATTGACTAACAGATCAAGGGATACCTAGAAGTAAAAGTGATGGGCAGTCTACTAAATTCCTACTTGATCTGTATAAGCAGAATTGTTCTAGGTCTATTGAACAAAAGTCTAACTTGAATTACAGATACAGAGAATCACAGCACCTTAATCAATTCCCAGACTTGAGAGAGTTTACAGACCCAGACCCCCTTGAATGAGGGGACGGCTGGGTCCTCTTGGGGTTGCTGTCAAAAATTTATGCTATTAATTTTCCTCCCAGCTTTCCTGAAGGAGACCTATGGCCTTTTACTACGGTCTGTGCATTAGGGAAAAGGAAATGATCAGACATTTCAGAGAATATTAGACCACTGGCTTACAACTGACATTAATTCCAAGAGACCTAAAATATCAATGTGGTCCACTAGTCAGAGTAGTGGCTTATGGAGGTCAGGTGATCAATTGGGTTTTAGCTCATGTCTGTCTCACAATGAGTCCAATGGGTCCTCAGACCCATTCTGTGTTATTCCCCAGTTCCAGAATGCATAATTGGAATAAACACACTCAGCCACTGGCAGAATCCTCACAATTGTTCCCTCAATTGTGGAGTAAGTGCTATTATGGCAGGAAAGGCCAAGCGGAAGCTACTAGAACTGCACCTACCTATCAAAATAGTAAATCAAAAGTAATAGGACATTCCTAGAAGGATTGCAGAGATCAATGCCACCATCAAGGTCTGAAAGATGCAAGGATGGTGATTCCCACCACATACCCATTCAACTCTCCTATTTAGCCTGTGCAGAAAGCAGAAGGATCTTGGAAGATGACAGTGGATAATTGTAAATGTAACCAGGTGGTGACTCCAATTGCAGCTGCTATTCTAGATGTGGTTCATTGCTCGAGCAAATCGACATGTCCTCTGGTAACCAGTATGCAGCTATTGATATGGAAAATGTTTTTTATTCTCAATTGCTGTTAGTAAGGACCACCAGAAACAATTTACTTATTGCTGGCAAGACCAGCAATATGCCTTCACAGTCCTACCTCAGGGGAATATCACCTCCCTGGCCCTATGTCATAATATTGTCTGCAGGGACCTTGATCATCTCTCCTACCACAAGACATCATATTGGTCCATTATATTGATGATATGTTGATTGGACCCAGTGAGCAAGAAGTAGCAACTACTTTAGATTTATTGGTAAGGCATTTGAGTGAGAGAGGATGGGAGATAAAGCCAGTTAAAGTACAGGGGCCTTCCACCTAAGTGAAATTTCCAGGTGTCCAGTAGTGTGGGGCATATCGAGATATACCTTCTAAAGTGAAGGATGAGCTGTTGCATCTGGCCCCTCCTATGACCAAAAAAAGAGAGACAATACTTAGTTGTCCTCTTTGGAATTTAGAGACCTCACATTCCTCATTTGGATGTGCTACTACAGCCTATTTACCAATTGACCAGAAAACTGCTAGTTTTGAGTGGGGATCGGAACAAGAGGAGGCTTGGTGACAGGTCCAGGCTGCTGTGCAAGGTCATATGATACAGCAGATCCAATGGTGCTGAAAGTATCAGTGGCAAATAGAGATGGTGTCTAGAGACTTTGGCAGGCCCCTATAGGAGAATCACAACAGACCCTTGGGATTCTGGAGGAAAGCTCTGCCATCTTCTGCAGATAACTACTCTCTTATTGAGAAACAACTTTTGGCCTGTTACTGGGCCTTAGTAGAGACTGAATGCTTAATCATGGGCCACCAAGCTACCATGACACCTGAATTGTCTATCATGAGCTAGGTATTTTTTGACCAGCCAAACCATAAAGTTGGGTATGCACAGCAACACTCTATCATAAAGCAAAAGTGGTATATATGAGATAGGGCTCAAGTAGGTCCTGAAGCCACAAGTAGGTTACATGAGGAAGTGGCCCAAATGCCCCTGGCCACCATTCCTGCCATGTTACCTTCTCTTTCCCAGCCCACAACAATGGCATCTTGGGGAGTTCCTTACAACCAGTTGACTGGGGAAGAGAAAACTTGGGCCTGGTTTATAGATGGTTCTGCACTGCATGCAGATACCACCTGAAAGTGGACAGTAGCAGCACTGCATCCCCTTTCTGGGACATCCTTGAAGGACAGTGGTAAGGGGAAATCCTCCCAGTGGGCAGAACCTTGAGCAGTGCACTTGGTTGCTTATTTTTCTTGGAAGGAGAAATGGCTGGAGGTACATATGTATACTGATTCATGGGCTGTTGCCAATGGTTTGGCTGAATGGTCAGGGTCTTGGAAGGAACATGATTGGAAAACTGGTGACAAGGAGGTCTGGGGCAGAGGTATGTGGATAGACCTTTCTAAATGGGCAAAAAACATGAAAATATTTGTGTCTCACATGAATGCTCACCAGAGGATGGCTTCATTAGAGGAAGATTTTAATAATCAAGTGGATAAGATGATCTATTCTGTTGCTAGCAGTCAGCATCTTTCCCCAGCCACTCTGTCACTGCCCAGTGGGCTCATGAACAAAATGGCCATGGGGGCAGTTATGGAGGGTATGCATGGGCTCAGCAACATGGACTTCCCCTCACCAAGGCTGACTTTGCTATAGCCACTGATGAGTGATCCATCTGTCAGCAGCAGAGAACCACACTCAGCCCCCAATATGGCACCATTCCCTGAGGTAGTCAGTCTGCTACCTGGTGGCAGGGTGATTACATTGGATCACTTACATCATGGAAGGGGCAGCAATTTGTTCTAACTGGAATAGACACATACTCCAGATATGGGTTTGCCTTCCCTGCACATAATGCTTCTTCCAAAGCTACCATCCATGGACTTACTGAATATCTTATCCACTGCCATGGTATTTGTATTAGTCAGGGTTCTCTAGGGAAGCAGAATCAACAGGAGATATCTGTCAATAATATGAGATTTTATAAGAGTCTCTCATGTGACCATGGGGATGCACAAGTCCAGTTTCTGCAGGCAGGCTGCAAACCAGGGCCTCTGATGAAAATCTGATGAAGGTCCTTGATGAGTTTCTGGGAGATGTTGCTGTCCAAAGATGAGCTGAGAAATTTTCTCTGATTGTTGAAATCACTTCCCCTTTTAAGGTATTCAACTATTGGATAGAAGTGTCACCCAATGCTGATGGCAATCTCCCTAATTGATGCAGATGTAATCAGCCATCCACACAGTAAACTCAATGGTGACCAAAGTCCATAAATGTTCTTATATTACAATTAGCCCAATGCTTGCTGGACCAAACACCTGGACACACTTACCTGGCCAAGTTGACACATTAGCCTAACCATCACAATATTCCACACAGTATTGCTTTCTATCAATGAAGAACCCATTTCCAGCAAATGATGTGCAGGAATGGGCACATGCTCATGGAAGTCACTGATCTAACCATGTTCTCCATCATCCTAAAGCAGTTGGATTGATAGAATGCTGGAATGGCCTTTTGAAGACTCAATTACAGTGACAACTAGGTGGCAATACCTTGCAGGGCTCAGGTAATGTTCTACAGAAGTCTGTGCATGCTTTAAATCAGGGTCCACTCTGTAGTACTGTTTTTCCCATAGCCGGGATTCACAGGTCTAGGAATCAAGGGGAGGAAATGGGAGTGGCACCACTCACTATTACCCCTAGGGATCCACTAGGAAAATTTTTGCTTCCTGTACAACCGTAAGCTCTATTGCAACCTTAAGCTCTATTGGTCTTAGTTCCAAAAGGAGGACTTCCACCTGGCCACTTTGGGCCCCTCATGCCTCCAAATCAACAGGCAAAGAAGGGAACTGCTGTACTTCCTAGCTGAGGTGATTGATCCTGACTATCAGGGGAAATAGGACTGCACCTACACAATGGAAGTAAAGAAGAGCTTGCCTGAAATACAGGATATCCTCTAGGACATCTCTTAGTACTGCCATGCCCTGTGATTAAAGTCAATGGAAAATTGCAAGAACTCAATCCAGGCAGGCCCAGAATCTTCAAGAATGAAGGTTTGGGTCACCTCACCAGGCAAAGAGCAATGGACAGCTGAAGTGCTTGCTGAGGGTTAAGGGAACACAGCATGGGTAGTGGAAGAAGGTAATGATAAATATGAACTTCAACCACATGACCAATTACAGAACCGAGGTCTGTAATGGTCATGAATATTTCTTCCTTGTTTTGTTATGAGTATGTTTGTATAGATACATAAAATGGATACCTTTGCTTTCTTCCCTATCCTATCCCCTTCTCATATGACATAAGTTGTATTAGTTTCATGTCATAGTACTACAAGATGCCAAGTTTATGAGTGAATATTACCCAAGGACTTGCACCCTATTCTAGATGGATTTAATGTGTTTCCAGTTGTATGAAGTACAGTTGAGTATTGTTAGGTGGAAAATATATGTGTCTATTATTGTTTTTATTTAGAGATTAAGTATAGTTTAAGGTGATGTATATGATTGCTAAGTTGACAAGTGTTGTACTGTAATGCTTAGGCTAATGTGTCAACTCGGCCAGGTAATAATGCTCAGTTATTTGTTCAAGCAAGCACTGAGCTAATTGCAATACAAGGTATTTCATGGACTTTAATCATCAGTGAGTTGATTGCATCTATGACTGATTACATCTACAATCAACTGAGGAGATTGCCTTCAGCAATGAGTGATGTCTCATCCAATCAGTTGAAGGCCTTAAAAGGAGAAGCAATTTCAGCATTCAGGGAGAGAATTCTCATCTCTACCGCAAACAGTTAGTGTCTCCTGGGGAACTCATTGAGGACCTTCATCAGAGTCCCTGTTTTCAGGCTGTCCTACAGAATTTGCACTTGTGCATCCCCACAGTTGCATGAAACAGTTTTTATAAAATCTCATACTATTTACAGGTATCTCCTGTTGCTTCTTTTTCCCTAGAGAGCTCTGATTAATACACAAAGTGTCTTTAGGAAGAACAGTATCAACTTACACAAGTACCAGTAATTTATAAGACAAATATTTTTTTCTCAACATTGTCATAAAAATGAGGTTTTAGGCTTATAAATATTGTCAAACTGAGGGGTATAAAGTATTTCTTTCAATTGTCATTTTTCTGATTACTTATGTGGTTGAATATAATTTTATATTTATTGGCCATTCAGGCTTGTTGTTCTGTCTGTTGTTTGTTTTATATCATTTATCTGTGTTTTTTATTTTGAGTTGTTTACCATTTTCCTTTTGATTTGTAAGTTCTAGATACTAATTTTTTGTCGATTTAATTGATGAAAATATCTTCTCCCTGTACGTGGATTGAATTTTCAATTTGTTTTGACAAACAGACATTTGTTTTTGTGGTTTGTGAGTTTAGTCTTTTAATCATAGATGCCTTTCCTACACTGATATCATAAAGTTATATTTTTATGATTTTCAGAAGTAATCTTTAATTTATTGGACATCTATGGTTTTTTTTTCAATGACAAGAATGAGACTTTAATCAGTTTTTAGTGGAGTTTATAACACTAAGAGATAAAGGGTCTTTAATAAATACAATAACAAGTGGACATCTGACTGGTATGAGGCATTATCCTGTACACATGATATTGTTGGTTTTTTGGTGTGTATCCTTAGTACATAGCATTTACACACAGAGCCACTGCTGCACAGCACAAGAGTGTCTGAGGTGACTGAAGCAGAGTAAGACTGTTTAACAGACTGAAACATTTTAGTATATATATTCTCTATGAAAACAGATTGAACTTTTGAACTGGCAGGATAGAAGCCAACTCTGGCAAACACTGCAGCTAAAGCCTCCATCTTAGTGCACAGTTTTACCCCTTCCATCTGCATGCATGACGCATTAACAGTATTTGAAGGTAAACGAAGCACTTTGTGGCAACCACAGCCATTTTATGAACATATTGCACACATATTCTAGAAATAAACACGTACTTTGTAACCTACTTTTACTTTTTAAAGCCAAAACATTTGATGCTGCCAGTAAACTCCACTTAAGTTTAGAGCCGTTCCATAGCAAAGAATAGTGATACTAATTATTCAACTACCCTTTAATAATGGCAAAAATGTTCAAGAGTCGCTACAGAGGACTTGGGATGGCAGGGCCCAATAGTAAGCATTCTTAAAAATGATGCCTTCAAGTAACTTCAGACATGTAAGCTGCTGCATATCCAAAATTTTAAGAAAACATTCCAAAAACTCAAGAGATTACCTACAGAATGCATTTCAGGCTAATTATGAATACTGTCATAAATAAAGTTTTAATTCAGACTCAAAAACCTTTCAGTCAGGGGGTGAATGTGGTTCAAATGGTTGGGTGTCCGTATCCCATATGGAGGGACCTGGATTCGATCCCCATGACCTCCCGGTAAAAATAAAGAAAAATATAGAAGGCGTGCATGCCGCCAGGTCCCACGGAGCCTCGCAGCAACATGATGACGTAACAGGAGAGTGACACAAGGGAGAGCCAAAAGGAGACGTGCCGAAAAATCAGAAGCTAAGGTGGTGCAGGCGGTGGGACACCTCTCTCCCACATTGGAGGTTCCCAGGATCGAATCCTGGTGAAGACAGTTGGAGAAGGATGAGAAGAGAGGGCAGGAAACAGACACAGAGAATTGCCCAGTGAATGGACACAAAAACAGAAAAAACAGGGGGGGAGGGGGGAGTAAAAATGGATATAAGTAAATAAATAAATAAATCTTTAAAAAAATTAAAAAACCTTTCAGTCATAGCAATTCTTGTCGAATTCTATGGAGTTGTTAACTAATATAAAGGTTAGGAGAGTATGTATAATATATAAATATATATATATTTATATATGGAAATGGAAAATTGGCATTTATATAATATGTATAATGACTATTATATAAATGACTACAACATAAAATGTAAGCAAGGATTCTCAAAAACATTGACACATTCAAAATCAAAACACTCATTCAGACCTTCACATTCCAAAGGAAAAATAAAAACAGTGCAAAAGGCCCTTACAATGGAGGGCCATGTTATACACTGGACAAGTTATGCTTTAATATGCTGTGCCCAAAACTAGTACAAAGAACAGTATTAATAACTATCTTCAAAAAATGAACAGCTGATTTTCATTTTAGACAACAATTTTCGGTTTTAATAAAAGATGAGGTGTCATAAATGTCCATTGTTAGATCTTAGAGGTAGTTGTATCTAACTTTACCAGTTTAACTTTTCTCTGATCTTGAAAAGTTTCCTGCTTATTTCTCACCATTGTCAAAAGAAACCATTTATCCCATATAAATTAAAGCTTTTAAAAGTGTTTATTGACAGAGAAAAGCTGTTCATGAGTAGGGAGATCTCAAACCAAAAATGGAGTGAGAGTTTTCCTAGTCACAGCTTTTCTTTCTCAATAAAATCCATTCAATGCTTTAATTTAAATTATATGTCTCAAATTGTTTCTTTTTATAATTTTAGTGTCAGAAGTGGGATCCAGAGAAGACATCCAACTCCTCCCATGGCTGGTGATTGACAAGGCATGGTACTCATGGGACATATTGAGTTCACTGCTTTCTCACCTCCCATGGAAGAGCAGGGGTAGGTTCCTCCCTGGTCTGAGTTCTGCTCTTTTTTTTGTCATTTTAAGCTCTTCAGGTTTGGTGTTTGACTTGGTTTTGGTTAGGTTTGAATGTTTCTTTGGCAAGTACCTTGTTCGTGTGTGGTGGAGTATGGAAGTTCCTATACACCTTAAGAGCTACTTTTCCATTTGTAAGGTGTGTTGTGATGCTGTATGCACCCCAGAAAAACATGTCCTTAAACTTAATCCATTCCTGTGGGCGTGAACTCATTGCAAGTAGTACCTCTGTTAGGTTACATCCGGTAAGGTATGGACCACCTCAATCAGGGTGGGTCTTAATGCTATTACTGGATTTCTTTATAAGCAGAATGATTTTCAGACAGAAAGAGAGAAAACCATGGAAGGAGCAGCCAGAAGCAGAAACTGAACATCAAAAGAACCTGGAAAAGAAGGGAGAGACCAGGAGACACCACCATCTGCCTTGCCATGTGACAAGCTAAGAACCAAGGACTGCTGGCAGCCAGCCCCAGAACACCATGGTCTTCGTGGATAAAGCATCACCCTGGTGATGACTTAATTTGGAATTTCTCTTAGCCTCAAACCCATGAACAAATGAATTCCCATTGTTTAAGCCAAACCCTTGTGTGGAATTTGCTTGGAAAGATAAGGAAACTAATATAATATTCATTTTTGGACCTTTGGTTGAACATGGGTTCAGTTCTTATTTGGTTTTGATTAAAAAATGGATAAATATAGCAAAGGATGAGTTTGCCGTGACCACTTTGGGTACCTTTGGTTTCAGTTCTATTGTCTGATGCCCCATTTGATTTCATTTCCTTTCCTATCCATTATGCTGCCTGTGTTCAGTTTCAGAACCCTGCCTGGAACTTCCATTCACTGGGCGATTCTGCTAAGGTCAGGGCAATATCTGAGAGACTGCAGAACTTAAACCTTGGACCTGAGCTGAATTAAGAGCAATACTTAAAGATTTCCTTAAACCCAAACAAGGTCAGCAAATATTCACAGAAGAATTTAGAATTCTTTTGGGTGCATATTATCGAGGTTTACCTGACCTAGATCAAGTTGTTCACATGTTGGTTGAAACCTCAGTTTCTAAATCCTGGATAACAAAAGCTGATTGGACTGATCCAGAAAGGGATCTACAGGATCCTTTTTGCACAACAAACCTGCAGGTCAACAAAGGCCTGAAAACATAGGACAAAGCCTCGAAAGATTACACATTAGGGCAAAGAAAATCTTAAAAGTCTCCTTTGCAAACATTGGTGGGGAAGTTTTAGCCCTCATATTGACAAGTAACCTGGACTTGTCCCACCTGCCAGGGACAAAATTCTGGTAAAAATATAAAACTGAGGAAAGGACAGAATGCCATCTCTTCTATATAAACAAGTGAGTTGCGTTTATCTGTGTTTTTATATCTGACTTATGGCTGAAAATTTTTTAATTGAAGCTATAAGCTCTATTTGTGTTTGTCTGTATATATATATATGTGTATATGTATGTACGTATATGTTATATACTTGATATTTTCATACCTCTGGAAGGTATTACCAAATTAACTTATAAAAGGGAGCTCTAATTGACTTAGAGCTAAATAAGTGTCTATATAATTTAAATATTCTTTAAAACCCAGAAATTAAGGAAATTGTGTATAATACCTCCAAATGTTTAAAAAGGAGCAGGGGTTATGTGTTTAAAACATTTGGGCTAGTTCTAAGAACACTCCAAGTTCACATAATTTAGGTAAACCTTTGGCAAATGGGACTAGCTTAATCCTGATTTAAAAAACTATGTGTCTGAGTTATCAGTATTAAGTATAATATAAGCATACAATTTTATTTTACTTGGGTATGTTCTTAAATTTATACAGGTTTACTAATCAAATAAGCTAATATTATATCTACTAGATATTTAAAATGGTGAAAATATATCTTTGTGTTTAAGCAAATTTATTTATTATTCTGACAAAGTGTATTTCAGCACCAATTATGTCAGCCTGAAGAGAGTTTCCAAGATCTTTTTGGTTACTTAAATATGTAAGGCATGCAGGATGTGTTTTTCATATGGAGAAAGAATAATCTTGTCCCAGAGTAAACTGATTGGTCCTTCCAAATTGAGCAGGAAGAATGAGGAAAACAAAGCCTGAATAGGTGTAGAAAGTTGTAGAAAGTTCACAGAAGAATTTTATGTGTCATAGCCAAAGCTGGCTGAGATTTGATAGGTTTATAAGATGTTTTAAGGAGCATTCATGCAAACAATACATTGATGCAAAAGTAGAATTTGGTTTTCTCTCTGTTAAAATGAGAACTTTTTCTTGGATTATTGTCTGCTTTTAGAAATAGATTGTGAAAGGTTTTCTGTAACCATGTGAGTAATATGTCTAGAAAGCAAAGACTCTGTGTCTTATTAGAATAATTACCAGTGCTTTATATGGACCTTATCATCCTTCATTGTTTAAGAAAATGTCTTCTCACTTTTTAAAGAACTAACTTTTTAAAAAAAATCAATCATATCGCCTCCTATAATTTACTTCTAAAATCTTTTACTGTCACTTTGGTTAAATAGAGATTTAAGTATTGTTTCACAGTGATCTATGTTTCTACTTAACCAAGTGGTCAAGCCTCTTGACAATTTTTTTTTTTAGGTATTGGGGCTGGGGACTGAACCCGGGACCTCATACATGGGAAGCAGGCACTAAACCACTTGAGCTACATCTGCTCCCTTCTGACAAATTTTGACATTTGCTTTCCAAGAATCAAATCTTAAATGATGCCTTCTTGATCTCAAACTTTCTTTGGGATTTTCCAGAGAACCCTTGTTAATTCACAAAAGATTTGTTCTTTCATCTTGTAAAAAGAGAGATGCTAGAAATAATTAGGTTTATTTGATATCTTATGAGTTGCCTGGTGTATTAGTCAGTCAAAGTGGTACTGATGCAAAGTACCAGAAATCTGTTGGCTTTTATAAAGGGTATTTATTTGGGGTAAAAGCTTACAGTTACAAGATCCTAAAGAGTCCAACTCAAGGTTGCTTTCTCACCAAAGTCAGTTGCCACGTGTTGAAGCAAGATGATGGATGATCTCTGCCTGGTCTCTCAGGGCTTCTATATCAGTCTCTGGCATAGGGCTCGGTTCTTTCTGGGCCTTCTCAGCTGCTCAGCTGTAAACTATCATGTGAATGGCTCATCTCTCCCCAGGATTTAGCTGTTTGAGACTTCTCCTCTCTGTACATGACAAAGTTCTCTCCTCTGGCATCTGTGGTGCTCTCTCTCTTCCCATGTGTCTTAAGTGAGTGTCTGTTTATATCAGCCCACCAAGGGGGCAGGGACTCAATCTGAGTCATGCCCTTCTAATGTGGTCAGATCAAAGCCCTAAACTTAACAAGTAATTTAATCAAGACATGTCAGCTGAATCTTATGCTTTTAAAGGGTATCACACCCAGAGGAATTGATTAGTTTATAAACACAATCTCTCTTTTGGAGATTCATAAATAATCTCAAACTGCCACACATGGGAAATATTGTCAAACTAAAAGGGATTTTCTAACATTTTATTGGTTAAATTTAAATGAGTAAAATGTTATTGATATAACTATTTAAGAAATTATATAAAGTTCCTGGAGATTTGTCAGTATATTCACTGTCCATGACGTGTCTGGGTACTGCTTGGTTAGATATTAGACAATAACAATATAATGCTATAGGTCATAATTTCAGTTATTCTTTAAAAAATGACAAAGGAACAAACAAATTTCCTAACCAGTTGCATTGTTTTATAATGAGTCCCTATACATCTTTCACCTTTTTAAAACAGTAATAAGTTAACCACAGTCATTTTAATTCTTTTGTCATCCACAGATTTTTTTTTTTCTTTCTGGAAACACTTGCAATGAGCTTCAGGCCAGAGTGCATAATCTTTAATAAGAAGAGACAGTCTCAGAGACCTATGGAAAGGACCGTGGGACACAGGATTCCCTGGGGCACAAGCTTCTATGACTTTGCCTAAATAGCTTTGAGACCATATCACTGGACTGAGTCAAGATTCCAGAATTCTAGTGGATAAGCCAATGGGTTCATGAGACTGCTAACACAAGATCAAGCAAAACAAGGATTAGTTACATATAATTGAATGAACTGATGAAGAATAATTATAGTTTTCGTCAGGAATACTGCTGATGTTTTAATGTTCTATAGTTCAGTTGCAAGGAATCCCTTTCTCTTTTGCCTTAAGCTATCTGTAACTCATGAAATAATTTATCTTTTCTCCTAGACTGATCCCTCTGGAATTTGGAAACTTTCATTGAATATTTTTATGGCAATACAATTATTTGCATAGGTTCAATAAGAATTTGCCCTCCTTGTTTTCAGGACATAATTGAAGATCCTAATTATGTAACCAAAGCTTTGGCTAGAATGTCATATTTGAGAATGCTCATTTAGTAAGATATGGCTAGACACTTTTAAAGAACTAAGTTGACTTTAAGCAGCCAATATTTGCACAATCCTCTTGGAAAAATGGGTCTGATACCTGGTTCCAGGGTTCCTAGAGGTGAGTTAAGAGGGTCACTCTGTGGCAGGCATAGGAACCATATGATACTTTGGGGACCTCTAGAAAGAGGAATTCTTCCAAATCTATAGGTACTGTAGGTGAATTCTGAAGTCAAGAATTTGGCTTTGTAGCCTTGGGAGACTCTTAAAAGTCCAATCTTATGTTCCTCATGAAAACTTCCAGCAAAGCATACTTTAAAAAGGCCTGTGTGGAAAATCACAATTCTTGCTGCATCTATTTATAAATAGTCAAGTTATACCTAATGAAACCAACCTTATTTTATGATCAAGAATAATCTGTGTTTGGAATTATCTTGGATCAAAAGGAGGATAACTGTAGATAGAAACGTGTTCTAATAGAAAATGATAGTGCACTTTTGTGAGTTATCAGATTCTGATTCTGCTCATTACCTAAGCTATTTTGCTCTTCCTTTGTAAACTGCAGACAACTGCATGATTTTGTACCTACTTGTCAATTAGACTGCATCCTATAATCTTGCATATATTGTTTTCCCTAAAGGCCAGTCAGAAAGCTAACTTAAGATCTTTTGTACATCAGTCTTCAAACTGACAAAAGAGGGTAATACTCCCAATAACTTAACCCACTATAATACTGGGTTCCACTCTTTCACGTTCACCATCATACCTTCCCTAGGAACATGTGTCCTGGAGTGAGCAGTTATAAATATATCTAAGGTTATGAAACAGAGCTTTACCACCACTCTCTAGGCTCTTCAGGCCCTCTAGGCTGAAGATGACAACTTAGCATCAGTGGTCTTGAAAAACAGTTGGGCTCTAGATCCCCTGGCTGCCCAACAAGGAGGTATTTGCACCCTGACATGTGAACAATGTTGCCTTTATGTTAGTAAATCAGATGCAGTGATAAATAACAAAAACATCTCAGAATATGGGGCCAACTAGTATACTCTGGATTTATACATTTAATTGTGATTGTAAGTCTGTGTTTTTATTTCTTGGATAAACTGTGTTTTAGTTTACTAAAGGCTGCCAATGAAAAATACCATAAATGAGTTGGCATGCATAATGGGAATTTATTAGGATAGAATCTTATAGTTCTGAGGCTGTGAAAATGTCCAAACCAAGGCATCATGAGCTATATTTTCTCACCAAAGATCAGACTCTGGTGATCCTGGACTCCTTCCACATGGTAAGGTAAAACGGCAGCTGGTCTCTGTCTTCTCCTCCAGGCTCACTTTCTCACTGAGCTCAGGTGAGGGTGAACAGGCATATGGCTCATCTCTCCCCTTTTGGGCTGCTCCACTGATTCCAGCCTCTGCCCTCTCACTCAGCCTCTTGGGCTTTCTTTTTCTGCAGCTGCAGGTGATCCAGGAGTCTTCTCTCACATGGCAGGGTAAAATGCAGCTCTCTTTCTCTGCCCTCTTCTCCATTTATATAAGACCCCAATAAAAGGATTAGGACGCATCCTAAATCCTACAATCTAATCAAAGGCCTAATCAAAAAGTGACTAATCAAAAGTGATCTAATCAAAAAGTCCTTTAACTAAATCTAATAAAAAGGTCCCACATACAATAGGCTTATATGCACAGGAATGGGTTAGCTTTAGAACATAGTTTTCTGAGGTCCACAAAAGACTCAAACCAGGACAATGTGTTTCAATATTTTGATCAAATTCTTTGTCACCCTCAAGAGAGATGGTTGTTCTTAAGACAGGTAGTCCAAAGGAAAATGAGGTAGAAATGGGAATGTCTCTGGAGAGGCTGAGACTAAAAATAAAAATAGTAGACAACCTGATTCAGAGAGCAAGCTAAAACTATAACTCCCTAGACTAAGTAAGTAACCCCACTCCAAGGGTCTTAAATGTAAATGAACAACCACCTAACTAAACTACTACAATCAAGAAAAGGAAACAAACACAAAAAATGAAAGGGAAAAAAAGACCAGAATGACTGTCAGAGACCACTTGACTGCTGGACAGACAAAAAATTAAATCAATCTGATTTTCCCAATCAGATCATGGGAAAAATGATCAAAAGTGTGTGTGTGTGGGAAGGATTAAGTAAAATAAAACGGCTGCCTACATTGGGTGTTGGTGGAAGTGGCTCCTTCTGAGAAATTACAGGAACTTTGCAAAAACAATTGATTGCAGAGGCTTTACGGGAAAATGGAACACATCCTGCATTATTGTAGTTAAGCAACACCTAGTAATAAGCCAGTTTTGATCAAATACCTATAGCTTGTCAGAATGGATTAGCATGCCATACTAATTGTTGTGTAACTGCTCCTTGCTTTGTAAGACTGTCCTATGTAATAAGAAAATTTATTCTTAGCTACTCATTGTAACCCCTTCTTGGAAATTCCCTAAATACCTTTATAAGCAGCCGTGACCAGATGGCTATGGAGACTCTCCATTTTTGTTTTGAGATCTTCCTGCTCATGAACAGTTTTTCTCTTTCTCTCTCAAAAAGAAAAACAAAACAAAAAATCCTTTTATTGCTTTAATTTATATGTGGTAACTTGTTTCTTTTGGCCCCTTTAAGTATAATAGATACAAGTTTTCTGAGCTTTGATTCACCCTCAATTTAGAGCTTGAGATAAAGGTTTATATAGAGAATATTTATTTGAGATTAATCCTAGGGAGCAGGAATAAGAACTAGGGTGTGAAACAGAGAAGGAAGAAAAGATAATGCCAAGATATGTTTGTTAGTCATGACTGTAGAAGATTGGGGCTCAATCTAACTAGGACATTTTCAGAACCCATATGGAATGAGATTTGGAATTACCCACTCTGTAGTATCCACTCTGCAGTGTTAATTGTTTCACTTTCCAAGATGCACATGTGTGAGTGTCAGATGTTTAACTCATGACATTAGAGAAACCTTGGGGCATAAAACGAGATACTCACTGTACCTGAGAAGAGTTGCTATCAAGTTGCATCTTCAGAAATCTAGTCACAGCAATTGACCAGATTAAAAGCAGCTGTAAGGTTGTGAGAGAACAAGAAGTATCTGATATACCCTTTATCAGGTTAAGAATGTTCTTAATTCCTAGTTTTTTAAGGATTCTTATAAAGACTGCACAGAAAATTATCAAGTGAATTTTTTTTCTACATCTATTGAGATAACCATAATGTTTGCATTTTTTCATTTTATTTTAGGAATTTTGTGTCATCATCATAAATAAGCTTGGCCTATAACTTTATTCATTCTGTTTGTGTTTGGCTTTGGCAGAAACTTTGTAATTAACTCATTAGATGATTTGGGAATATTTCCCATTTTTATACTTTCTAAAATATTTTGTTTGAAATATAGATTATGCTTTCCTTGGAAATTTGGTAGAAGTTTCCAAATTTTGTTTAGGTTTGGTATTATCATAGGGAGTAGATTTTTAATCTACTGATTATATTCTTTAATGGTTATAAATTTATTCAATTTTTCTTTTACTACTTAAGTCAGTTTTGGTTGAGTATTTGTTGTCTATTTAAGTTTTCAAATGTATTGCTATGGAAATATATGCAACATTTCTGCATATATGCTTTTTCTATCCACATATTATTGTTTTTTTTCCCAGCACTCTAAGAAAATTATGCATTATTTTCTCTTTGTGATTTTAAGATTTTGCTATTTGTCTTTGATGCTCTAATGTTTCACTACATTGTGTCTTTGTGTGTATTTATTTTTATTAATCCTCCCTTGGACATGTGCTTCTTGAATCTGAACTTTCTTGTTTTTCCTGATTCCTGATTTCTGGATAATTCTAAATTACTCTATCTTTGAATATTGGTTTTAGCCTATATAACCTAGAATTAGACATATGTTGCAAAATCTCATTTGCCTTTTGAAAAGAGTTTATTATATCTTGCTCATGATTTCCTTCACCTTGGCTATTTTAGGCAGTGATATAGCCTCATCATTTAAAACAGTTGACATTCTTTTTTTTTTTTATCCATTCATACTTATATTAAATATATGTTAATTGTCAGTTGAGTGTTTTCTGGGTGCCATATCAGCCATTGGTGATACAATGGTGAATCCAACTGATATATATATATATGCTTTCATGGACACTACAGATGCTGTAACTCTTCTTGTTGCTAAATCTTTGCCCAAACCATGAAAATTTCCTTAAGATATATTCTAGATGTAAATTTCCAAACTTCTTAACATTTTATTACCATTTCCAAATTTCCATCTTGAGATTTTGCACTAATTGATATACAATAGCCTATTTAAAGACAAGAATACTTCCCCACAAAATGTGTATATTGTGTTTATGTGTATGTGTGTGTGCATACATGCATATAGTCAGTGCTAGTTTTTTTAATTTTTTAAATTCATTTCTCCCCTCCCTCCCCCACCCCCATTGTTTTACACTCACTTTCTGCTCTCTGTGTGTTCTTCTGTGTCTGCTTGTCTTCTCTTTAGGTGGCACCAGGAACTGATCCTGGGACCTTCAGGAGTGGGATAGAGATGCCCAATCTCCTGTGCCACCTCAGTTCCCTGGTCTGCTGTGTCTCTTATTGTCTATCTTCTGTGTCTCTTTTTCTTGTGTCATCCTGCTGTGCCAGCTCTCCATGCGGGCCAGCCCACTGCTCCGGCCAGCACTCTGCTCGGGCAAACTCACTGCATGGTCCAGCTTGCATTTCACCAGGAGTGAAATTGAACCTTGATCCTCCTATATGGTAGATGGGAGCCCAATCACTTGAGCCACATCCATTTCCCAGTGCTGGTTTATTCTGGTTTTGTTTGTCTTTCAGACATTCTCTAGCATTTTCTATATTTTTTTAGAGTAATAGAAAGGAAATCATTATTAAATCATTCATTTTGGCTATGTTTTAGAAATTCATATAAATTTATTGACTAAAATGTGGCTTTTGGACTTCCAGGGGATTCAATTAATTCATGCTATGTCTTTGATTCTCTACAATACAAGTAATTCATAATCAATTAGAATCCACAGTTTCTTCATGAGTCCTAAGAGTTATTTAATTGATTTACTGGGTTGAGAAGACTCATGATGAAAATCCAGTGTTGCTCAATTTAGAAGTATGGTCTGGCCACTATTTCAATTTAGACATTAAATGTTAAAAATGTATCTTTCAGTAAGAAAAACTCAACCTAACTTAAAAATTTTGTCTGTTATTTAGTGGTAATATGTTTGGTTTTTTTTTTAAAGGGCTCAGAAAAAAAGTTTTTGTTTACCTGACTACATTTTTCTTGAAAAATTTTGCACTAATATTTTTCTCAAAAATCCTTTTTTCATGGTGTGAAGAGAGGAAAACATCAGACTAGCTATTATACAAAGTCCATAGATTCTTTATTAGCGGACACCAGTTGAGGGAACTGCAGTGAGTCTAGATTTCCCAAGGGTTTGCTAAAGTGACATTGAAAAGCATTAGCTTGTTTTGGCCCACCTAAATTGTACTTGATATCCCATAGGTGCTTTTACTTGATTAACTCAGAATTAAAGCAGAAATACTAATGTCAGAATTGTATGAATGAAAATGGAAAAGATTGAGTTTTTAAAAAAGGAATTAAAATTTCCTTTGTTCAGTATCTTGAGAAGAGGTCAGTCTTGTGGGAAAAAAAAAAAAAGAAAAAGAAAAACAAAAAAGAAAAATATATAGGTCAGCCTTAGACTGTAGCGAGAGGAAAATTTCCTCTTCTCTCTGGATAAGAGGTAACTTCTTATACTCCAAAGCACTGAGATTCTTAGGGTGATGCCCATGCTGGGGGTTGGGAGTTGAGCTTCCCCTAGGTATGTAGAGACAGCTTAGAGCAACACAGAAAAGCAGCCCAAGCAGAGCTCCTGGGAGCATCTGTAATTGAACTCTGCATTGTTCTTCTGGTCCATTATCTCAAACTTTCAGTAAATTCCCAAGAAAAAAGATGGCCTAAGCTCTTCAGCGATATGGTTGATGGAATGGAAAGATTCCTCCATGCTTGGGATAGAATAGAAAAGGCGAAAGAGTCTCATCCACTGAGCTCATGGACGAGCATAGTGCTGAGGGCTCCTGCTTTCATGAAGGTCATTGCAGAAAAGGAGCAGCTTGGGGGAGAGAACCAGGAGGTTATGGTGAATAACCTGTGCCTGAGGACAGTGAGCATCCTCCTGAACCTCTCAGAAATTGTCAAGCGATACTTAGAGCGGAACTAATTTTAGCCATTAAACCACTGGGAGCTCATGGCATGAAAATTTGGGTTTCATGAGGTTTTGTTGCATTGGACTTTTCTCAATACTGGCTTGTTTTTGTCTGGAGGGAGCCAGGTCTGGGCTAAAGTTTACCTGCCTCATCACTTCTGAGTTTCTTGTAAGCACCATCTTCTGCACAGAATCTTCATGTTGCACCCTCAGAGTCTACACCTGCTATTTCTCTTTGCATCTCATAACAGCTCTCCAAGTGTGAGAGGCATCTTAACACACTGGTAAGTGGCAGAAAAAGAGATTCCAAGGTTGGGAATGTAGAGAAGGGAGGGAGGAAGGAAAAGAGAGAGGAAGGAGCTAATCACACAGATTAGCCTCTCCTACTAAAAATAAGATGTGTGACACTCCAAAAAGCAGAGTTTTTAACTGCTGAATTCAAACTTCTAAATGGAGTATGTCTCTCCAGGGCATAAGTTCTTGCAAGAGAAATGACTAAAAGATACCAAGGACTCCAGAGTGCATGGGTCCATTTTATGCTAAACACATATAACATAGGAAAATTAATCATCTATCCTAATGTGAATGGACAAGCACTATTATTTGTTTTCATTTGAAAACCCAGTATGTGGGCTTTTAAGCAGAATGGTTCCTGGTTTTGCCTTTTGCCAAGTACTGAAGAAACTCCACTAGTGAATCGCTGAAGTAAAGATACATGAATTGTATTGGCCTGGACAGCAGGAAGAGAGCCACATTCTCTTGTTACTTGGTGTAGGATGGTGTCATTCCTTCATCAAGCCTTTATATTTTAAAAGCACTTAATTATAAATTTATAGACAGATTCTAAATAATAGTAAATGCAAGAAAGGGGCAAATTTAAAGTACAGAAGCATAGCCCATGACCATAGATAGGGTAAGTTATTTCCAAAGTAACACAATAAGTCAACTATTAAATGAGAAACTGTTAAATTCATAGGACCCTCTTTCTTACAGCAGTGTTTTCTGGTGCATCCCAGGGAGAGCTAGATGTGGCAAAGGCAAAAGAGGTTGTTGGAAACTTGGACAACTGTATTGTTCTCATTAAGTCATTTCTGTAGAGAAGTGAGCAATAGAATGTCAAGTTTATCTCATAGAGGTAAAGTTTGACCTAAGCTTATAAGAATCTCCAGAGACCACTGAACCACAGGAACTATGAGGAAGGGGGACTGTGATGTCTCTATTTTCCTCAGTCCTGTCTTCTTTAAAATGAGCAAGACACAGAGCGTCTTCAGATATTTGCTGATCATCTCAGCGTCTTACATTTATTAGATACCACTTGGTCTAATTTAGAAACTAGAGAGAAATATAGGTACCTATCAGGACTACAAAAAGTTATAAGCAAGAGATGCACAAGATTAGCAGGGGTGTCCTAAAGAATTAGCAGAACAAGAGGCTTAAAACATTTTTTATCTTAACACAGTATAATGAAATGCATTTTACATCATGGTGCAGTGCATACTTGCATAGACAAGTATATTTATGTTGAGCTAAGACATTTCCTTTCATTTCTATTTTATTTTATTAAAAATTGCTTATGATCCAGTAAATTGCTATAATGACCACTTACAGGTCTCAATCTGCTGGTTGGAAAACACTGTTTTATTAATGACAAGAAAGACACACACAAAGAAAATAGGTTATTTTAGACTTCTTGGCATCTATAAAATCTGAAGGGGGAGTGTAGAAAGAGAAGACATTCAAAAATATTTTAACTTGCTTGCACAATGTAATCTGCTTTAATATTAAGCTTCTATAGGCACCTCAGAATAATGAAAAGGTATTTTGAGTAGTTTTCTCTGAAAATAGGGCATGAATGTGACCACAAAGAAGATCCCAGCAAGAAGAGCTTATTCTTTAAGGAAAACAAAATTGAAGAGTGATTGAAAATGATATAGACAATTTGGCCCTTTGGAAAGAATGAGAAGTTCCCAGGGAAAGAGAGGGGGAAAGTTACCTTATAGATACATGCTCAGGGAATCCTGAATAGCTAAGGAAAGGGTCTGCATTAGAAAAACTCTTGGGCCAGGCTACTAGCTCTAAGGGGGCCACAAAGACCACTTTTCTATCCAGGGAGATTGCAGAATTTTACAAAATTCTAAAAGCTGAGGTAGACTGAGAAACAGAGACAAGGAAACAAAGACATGCCAATAGACAGAAAGGGAAACCAAAGGGGAAATGAGAGAGAAAGCAAGATTGAGAGTGAGAGCTTGAAACAGTCAGAGAGTCAGTCATGCAAGAGTATCCTTCTAAAAGCTACAATTTTGAGTGCCTCTGAGTGGATTGGATTTGTTAATTTTATTTTGTATTTTGATTGTCTTTATTTTTTCTTTCTAAAATCCTTTATAATAAAGTTTGCAAGTCAGAGGAAGTGCCAGACTATCTAGTAGAATGAACCTTTTGTTACTCAAAGAATTTCCTACCATTATTTCTCAGAAGGAAAAAATTTAAAAAGGTGACTTTAGAGCAGATATGAAGCTCCCAGCTTCCAACTCTCTATCTTTGAATGCTGTAGAGGCTTTATAAACATCCATTCATTTGTTTGTACATAAAATACCTCAGTGAATTTTCACTCTGGAATCAGTTGTAAATAAGACACACCTTTATGTCTTTATGGATTTTACATTCTAATGGGTAAACAAGTAAATTATACTTTATACTATAATTTCAGCTGGTGATGGGTGCTATAAAGAGAAATAAAGCAGCATGGAAAAAATAAAAAGAGAGAAAGAGAAAGAGATTTCTCATGGACTAAAGGTACAGTGTGATATTATCTCATCTTTAAGATCACTCTTTTGTAATCAGCCATGCCTGGCTTCAAATGCAGACTTACTCACTGCCTCTGTAATCTTGGACAAGTTACAAGTTATATAACCTCTGTAAGTCTCAGTGATCTCATCTGTAAAATGGAAATGAGTAACTCACAGAGTTGCCTCACAGAGTAAATGAAACTCCATCTCTCCCTCTCAATCTCTCTCTCTCTCTCTCTCTCTCACTCTGTCTGTCTCTCTCTGTCTCTCTCTGTCTTTTTCTGTCTCAGACATGGTATATACCTAATATACAGCACCTATTATTTTGATAAGAAAATTCAACTTACTGATAGCTTATATACTCAGGTTTATTGAACATTTATAAATTAAAGTTGTTTTTCTGTTCTGGTAAATAGAGTTATAAAACCTCAGTTAATGACAAAGCTCCATGGACTTTCTGGTGAATTAAATTATCTGGGTTCATTGGATAAAAGATTTGCCTAATTCAATCAAACAGCATTTATTAACTTGTGTAAAGGGGCCCATATTACAAAGGAAATTAATTCTGAAATATTAGATGCTGTAAGAAATTGAAGATTATTTGGAAATAAAGATGTATAATCTCTAACTTACAGTGTTATGAGAAAATAAAAGTCAATTTATAAATCATAATATACACATGTTTTTTCAGAAAGTGAACTACTTTAGAGTAAGACGCACTACGATTTTCTGTGGTGGAGTCTTAGTTTTTGGACTTCTAAATGAAGTTATTAGCAACTGCCTCATCTCTCCCAAGCTCTCTCTCTCTCTCTGTCTCGGTGAATGATACAAAAAGTAGATATAAATAGCGATTGACATAGCAATGAGTACAATGCTTGCACATCACTGACACCAACAGTAATGAGTTTCATAATAAGGCACTCTACAAATGTGTTTGGCCAATTAAGGCTAAAAAGTTAGAAGGTGTCCAGAAGAACCACAGTTATAAATACCATAGGGAAATAGCTGTTACATTCAGAAAATATCATTGATTATATTAATTTATCTTCAGGGACTTATTTTAATTTCAAGCTGATGATATCTGCTTCTCTGCAAAACCGAACAGTGACGCAATCTCAGAATGGGTGTTAGATTTTAGCATCTCCTCAACTATGTCAATCTAAATGGATTTTACGGAGTTCTGAAGCAGACAAAACTTTTTCCTGTTTTTTCTTTTCTTTCCATTACTTTGAGAATTTCCTTTGTGAGAACGTAATAATTATGTAAACTTATTCTTGCCAAACATGTGCAGGGCAGTGTGGAGGCATACTCACAGAATGTATAATTGCCATTATCTGCATTATCTGAATTCCCACATCAATTTACATTTATAAGAATTAAAGAAGAGACACTTTGCCATTATGATTATGATATCTTTTTGCTTTGGGTCTTGCTTAAAATAGAAAATGACAGAGAACAAAACATGATCCATTGCATTTATTTTGTTTGTACTTTGTTTGCAGAATGTAAAGGGACATGTCAGATATGGAGCTTTATGACAAATTTGCTGAAAATGGGAATCTGAATTAATAAAATCTGTTTTATTAATTAAATCTTTACCTGTTCTCATCCTAAATAATACATTAGATAGTGTGGACCATTTGGTGGATATGAACTCTCAGTCTGGAATGGCTGGAAATTCACTAAATTTACTAAAATTTGAATTAAGTTATAGTTCCTATTGCCTTTTCAAGGTGAGACCTCTGACAGGTGGGACCTTAGTGGACTCAGGTGTATGAATTAATTTAGTTTGTGATTTATAGCAGAGGATGACTTTGAAGCAACACCTCCAATAAATGATAGCCTCCATTACGTGTCTGCAGACATTTTCTCTAAGACTTTGATGCAAGGCATGAAAAAATTCAATGGCGTCATTTTCTTTCATCATTCAACAAAGAAACTACTGAGTTCTCTCAGTACTGCCAAATTTTGATTTTCATTTTTTTCGTGTGCATGCTAACAACATAAAAAATTCCCTATTTTTGTAAATTCCTTTTGGAAACTGCAAAGGCAATTGAGATCTTTGAAGTGATGAAAACTTTCTTTGCCAAGCAAAGTTTTGACTGCAAGGGAAGTATGGGCCATCTGTGATCTTGGCAAAATATCTGATTTGCTACTTTAGGCCAAGGAACTCATCTGTCATTGCAACCCATGGGTATCAACTGCTATAAAAGATGCTTCCAACAATCCTCAAATAATTCTTGTCCACTGGCATAAAAGTCACCAATTAAAGTTTTGTCAAGAAAGTTTTCTGCTATACATACAGAATATCTATGGCCTAAAGGTAAACAATCTTTGAAGTATTTGAATTAAATTCAGGCATAACTTTTATTTTTTGAGTAAAGAAAAAAATGCTCAACTTGTATTAATAGAATAGTTTAACAATAAGGAGTTTATTCATGGCTTGGATTATTTAGTAACCAACTTGAGCAATATGAATAAAATAGACATTATGATCAGAGTTGTCCAATCAACCCCCTTAAATGCATTTTTTATTTCATCAACCTGCCATTCTACAAGGGGTACAATAATTGGTCTTAGTGGCAAACTCTGTTGATAATCTCTGCCACTTTATAACAAGGATTGTCTTTCTTCTAGTTTCTAATAACACTCATCATTTCCTTCTAAAGCCTCACCAGAACATTGCTACCAACATTCTGCTCATGACCTTTCATAGATTTAATTTTACATATGTGCATGAATTGTTAAAAC
>JAQZBX010019734.1:11344-33656 GCA_029593785.1 Cabassous unicinctus | reverse complement strand
AGGGCAGCTCAATCCAAAAGAAAAAGAGGAAAAGAGCAATTAGGACAAATAGGAAAAAAATAGCAATATAGACTTAAAACCAAACATATAGCTAATTCAATTAAATAAATATAAATGGTCAAAATATTCCAAAAGACAGAGATTTTCAAGTTGGATAAAAAAGCAAGACCCAAGTATATACTGCGTTTTAAAAAAAATTTTTTTTTAAATAAAGGGAAAAATAAAAAGAATTAAAAAATATATTCCATGCAAACTCAAGTGAAAAGAAAGATGGCATGGCTATATTAATTAGACAAAGTAGACTACAGAACAAGGGATATTACCAGTCATTTCATACTGATAAAGGGGTCAATTCATGAAGAGAACATAATCCTAAATATGCATGGACCTAATAACAGAACTTTAAACTATATGAAGCAAAAACTGATACAGTTGTACTGTTAAACATTCCTCTCTCTGCAATTGAGAGAACAAGTAAAAAAACAATAAAGATGTAAAATAGTTAAACAAAAATGTCAGTCAAATTTACATAAGTGACATCTTTATAGTACATTCTACCAACAACAGCAGAATATACATTCTTTTCAGAATAAACATTTATAAAGATAAACCTTATTCTGGACCAAACAACATGTCCTACTAAACTTAAGAGGATTAAAATCTACCAAGTTATGTTCTCTAATCTTAACAGAATCAAACTAGAAATCAATAATTGAAGATATCTGGAAAATCACTAAATATTTGGAAATTAAATGACACTCTAAATAATTCATGGGTCAAAGAAACAAAAGAAAATTAAAAAGTATTTTGAACTAAATGAAATTGAATATATTTGTGGGCTACAGGTAATGCAGTGCTTAGGGAGAAATACACAGCTTTAAATTCTTATATTAGAAAAGGTCTTAAATCAATAATTTGAGTTTCCACTTTAAGGATCTAGATAAAGAACAAATTAAATCCCAAGTAAGGAGAATTAAGGAAATAATAAAGATAAAAGCAGAGATGAGTGATATACAAAATAGAAATAACCAAAGCAACCAAAAGCTGGTTCTTTGAAAGGGCAAAAAAATTACTAAATCTCATGCCAGGCTGATCAAGAAAAAAAAAAAGATGCAAATTACCAAAATAATGAATGAAAGAGAGGACAATACTACAGGTCCAACAGAATTTAAAGGGATAACAAGGGCTTATGAAAAACTTTATGCCAATTAATTTGACAACATATAAAATGGACAAAATCCTAAAAAGATGTATACTACCAAAGCTCTCTCAAGAAGAAATAGAGGGGAGCAGGTGTAGCTCAATGGTTGAACGCCTGCTTCCTGTGTATGAGGTCTGGGATTCAATCCCCAGTACCTCCCCAAAGAAGGAGGGAAAAAAAAAATAGGATTATAGGAAGATGGTGGAGTAGAGAGCTCCAGGAATCAGTCCCTCCACCAGAACAACTCTGAAACAGGCAGAAACTGTTTTGCAAATCAAATATGTTGAAACTCCAGAGTCTTGTAGAACACTGTGATGCATCCAGGGAAGAGCAGGAGGAAGAGGCTGGTGAATCTTGGTAAATGCAGGTGAACTGCACTTTCCACTCAGCAGCAACCCTCACCCATCCACCAGTTTCCCACCTGGCAGCAAGAAGGTATTCAAGCTCCAGATGCAGCTTGCCGGTGACAGGGTGGGATATAAAGATCTAGTTCCCCAAGTTTGGGCGGTGTGCAGTCCCACTGCTGGTCACTGTTTTGATGGGCTACTTCAGATCACTAGTGGCCTGGTTCTGAGGGCAGCCGTTGTTCCACCCACTCCCTTTAAAAGCAGCAGAGACTTAAAGAGACTATGATTCCTCAAAATTAAAAGGAAAACAGTTAAAGAAAACACAGCTCCAAAGAACCATAGGAGAAGTTCCTGGCTTCCTTCCTGGCCCATACCTAATCCCTGCCCCAGGGCAGTTTGGAACCAGCAGGCACTCCCTTTGTGGGTCCTGGGCCTTGTTCCAGCTGGGACTGACTGACTTTGGAAACTCCTCTTCAGTGTGCTCTCCCTCCTAGAATTTGCCCTCCTGACAAAAGCAGCTTGAGACAGTGAAAGCAATAAAAGAAACAATTAAGCAGGGCAGCCTAGGGCAAAGGCTTGGCTACTTTAAAAACTATGGGGAGCTCCTGGGAGAGGAAGAAGGTCTGTTTCCTAGGAAGTAGTTGGGGCATTCAAATTGCTGCAAACAGGGCCACCTAAGGCCACCAGCAAGCACAAGCCCAGGGCAACATAGAGGCTAGGAAAAGACAGTAAAAACCCAGTATTTTCATTCACCTTTGGCTGAACTTCTTGATAGGAGAGCTGAACTCTGAAGAAGAGCACAAGCCAATTTGCAAAGACTGTGAAAGGTGTTTTTGTGCATTGGTTTGTTTGGTTTTCTTAGCTCCTGGCAGACAAGAAAATCTCTTCCTATCACAAGCTGGATACAAACTCAAGAAACAGTTCAAGGACTAAATCTCAAAGTTAACATTTTAAAATATTAAATTGTACAGTGTGCAACAAAGATAATAAGACAAAGAAACAGGAAATGACAGCCCATACAAAAGAAGAGGATAAAAATACAGAAAATATCAATAAAGAAGACCAGACTGTGAACATAGTACATGATTTTCAGAATGCCCAGGGAGAAGAAAGAAAATACAGAGAAACAACTAAAGGATATCAGGAAAACAATGGATGAACAATATGAGAATCTCAATAAAGAGAAATTTTGAAAAGAAGAACTACTGAAGTTGAAGACCACAATAACGGAAATGAAAAATTCCTAGGAGGGTTTCAATGGCAGATTGGAGATGACAGAAGAAAGAATCAGTGAACATAAATATAAGGCATTTGAAATGAGTCAGGCTGAGAAGAAGAAAGAAAAAGACAAGTAGGAAAAAATAAGTAGAAAAACTGAAAACAATATAAGAGATCTGTGGCACACCATTAAGCATACTAATGTTTGCGCGTGTGTGTGTGTGTGTGTGTGTGTGTGTGTGTGTGTACGGAGAGAAAGAAGAGAAGGAAAATTCAAAGAAATAGTGGTAGAAAACTGCCCAAACTTCATAAAAGATGTGAATATGCCCATGCAAGAAGACCATCGAACATCAAACAAGAAAAACTTGAGAAGAAATACAACCAGACATTGGGGTCAAACTGTCGAATGCAAAGGAAAAGGAGAGAGTTCTAAAAGCTTCAAGAGAAAGGCAATGCAGTATGTACAAGGGAGACCCAATTAGATTAATCGCCAATTTTTCATCAGATACCATGGAGGTAAAGAGGCAGTGGGCTGAAATACTTAAAGTGCGGAAAGAAGAAAATTGCCAATCAAGAATTTTATATCCAGCAAGACTTTCTTTCAAAACTGAGGGAGAGGTTAAGACATGCCCAGATAAACAAAGCTGAGGGAATTCATTACCACTAGAACTGCCCTACAAGCAATGCTAAAGGTTGAAAGGAAAGGACACTAAACAGCAGTTCAAAGTGGCATAAAAAACGATAGACCTCTAGTAAAGGTAATCATTTGAGTAATTATAAATCTAATATTACTGTATTATATCTTTTGGTATGTAACTCAGTTTCTTACTCAATTTTTATAGGTACTAAGTTACAAGTGCATAAAAAGTAATGATTACTATGGTTTTAGACATAGAATACACAAAGATAATTTGTAACAAGTACAAGGAAAAAACCGGTGGGATTTAGGGGTATATGAATAGTATATGTATATGCCATTAAAGTTAAGTTGGGGACAAATAAAAATTATTATATACTTAGGATATTAAATTTTAAGTCCATGGTAGCAACAAAGAAAATACATGAACATATTCAGAAAGAAATCAGATGGGACTCAATATGGTACAATACCAAAAAAATTAAATAAAAATGAAAGTTTAGACATTAACAGAAGAATAAGATTTCTTATAAAAATGAAAAATAAGACTTGCAAAGACTAAATAGGAAAATGGAGGAAGAAAGTCCTGCATTATCAGTTGTGACTTTGAATGGAAATGGATTAAACTCTTGAGTCAAAAGGCAGAGATTGGCAGAATAGATGTAAATGCAGGACTAAACTATATGCTGTCTATAAGAGATTCACCTTAAATTCAAAGACATAAGCAGGTTGAAAGTGAAAGGATGGAAAAATATATACAAAGCATATATTAATTAATCAAAAGAAAGCCGGAGTAGCTATACTAATATCAGATAAAATAGGCTTTAAGTCAAAAACTGTTACAAGGGACAAAGAAGGTCATTATAAGGGATCAATTCAACAAGAAGGCATAACAATTATAAATATATACACACCCAACAGTAGAGCCTCAAAATATATGAAGCAAATATTGACAAATTTGAAGGGAGAAATAGATAGTTTTACATTAATAGGCCAAGACTGAAATATACCACTTTCACTAATAGAACATCTAGATAGGAAATCAATAAGGAAATAAAGACTTGAACGATACTCTAAACCAACTAGACCTAACAGACATATATAGAACACTTCACCTAAAAGCAGCAGAACACAAATTTTTCTCCAGAGCACATGGATCATTCTCCAGGACAGTCCATGACAGAGGCTACAAAACATGTTTCAATAAATTCAAATATTGAAATCATACACTGTATCTTCTCCAGCCACAATGGAATGAAACTAGAAATCAGTAACAGAGGGCGAAACAGAAAATTCACAAATATGTGGAAATTAAACAATGTATTCTTAAACAACCAGTGACTCAAAGAAGAAATCACAGGGGAAATTAGGAAATATCTTGAGGCAACTGAAAATGGAACCATAACATACCAAAACCTATGCAGTGCAGCAAAGGCTGAAAGGGAAATTTATACCTCTAAATGTGTATATTAAAAAAGAAGAAAGATCTCAAATGAGAGACCTAGTCTCAAAACTGGAGGACCTAGAAAAAGAAAAGCAAACTAAACCCAAAGTGTGAAGAAAGGAAATAACAAAGATTAAAACAGAGGTAAATGAAATATAGAATAAAAATAAATAAAAAGAATCAACAAAAACCAAAAGTTGGTTCTTTGAGAAGATCAATTGGCAAACCTATAGCTAAAAAATCAGAAATGAAAATGGAGACATTACAACCAATCACACTGAAATAAAAAGAACTATAAGAGGATACCATGAACAATTGTATATAATAAAAAGAGGACACAAATAATAAATAACTAAAGCCAGAAATTAAAATGAGGACATTACTACCAACCCCAAAGATATAAAACTGGATGAAAATTTGTGCAGCATAAAGTGTAAACTATAATGTAAACTGTAGTCCATGGTTAGCAGCAATGCTTCAATACGGGTTCATCAATTGTAACAAATGTACCGCACTAATGAAGGATGTTGTCAATGTGGGAAAGTATGGGAGGTGGAGAGATTGGGGCATATGGGAATCCCTTAAATTTTTTACGTAACATTTATGTAATCTAAAGCTTCTTTAAAATTTTTTTTAAAAAACTATAAAAAAAAACAGATGAAATGGACAAATTCCTAGAAACATACCAGTAAACTAATCTGATGCAAGATATAGAAAATCTCAACAGACCTGTAACAAGTAAAGAGATTGAATTGGTAACTAAAAACCTCTCAACAAAGAAAAATCTAGGACCAGATGCTTCTACTGCTGAATTCTACCAAACATTTAAAGATTTAACATCAATCCTTCTCAAACTCTTCCAAAAAATAGAGGAGGAGGAATTACTTCCTAACTCACTCTACGAGGCCAGCATCACCCTGATATCAAAGTCAGACAAAGTTAGCACAAGAAAATTACAGATCCATACACCTCATAGATATAGATGCAAAAATTCTCAACAAAATACTAACAAAACAAATCCAACCATATTGAAAGGATTATACACCATAACCAAGTGGGATTTATTCCAGGAATGACGGATGGTTTTACATTAGAAAATCAATGTGAAAAACCACATTAATAAAATGAAGAAAACCACATGATATTTCAATTGATGCAGAAAAGGCATTTGACAAAATCCAACATTTCATGATTAAAAAAAAAACTCAGAAATCTAGGAATAGAAGGGAACTTCCTCAACATGATAAAGAGCATATGTGAAAAATATGAAAAAACCCACAAATAACATCATACTTAATGGTGAATTAAAAAGCTTTCTCCCTAAGTTCAGGAACAAGACAAGGATGACCACCATCTTCACTGTTATTCAACATTGAAATAAAAAATAAAAGGTATCCAAATTGGAAAGGAAGAAGTCAATTACCTCAATTCACAGATGACATGATCTTATACATAGAAAATCCTAAAGAATCCACAAGAAAGCTTCCAGAACTAATAAACAAATTTAGCAAAGTTGCAGGATAGAAGATAAACATGGAGGAGTCATTTGGGTTTCTACACATCAGTAAGGAACAATGTGAAAAGGAAATCAAGAAAACAATTCAATTTATAATAACATCTAAAAGAATAAAATACCTAGGAATAAATTTAACCTAGGTGAAAGACTGATATGCTGAAAATTACAAAATATTTCTGAAAGAAATTAAAGAAGAACAAAGTTGGAGCACTCACACTTCCTGGCTTCAAAATTTACTACAAAGCAACAATAATTAAAACAGTGTGGCACTGGCATAAGGAGAAATATATAGACCAGTGAAATAGAATTGAGAGTCCAGAGATAAATCCATACATCTATGGCCAGTTGATTTTCAATAAAAATGCCAAGTCCATTCTATAGGGAAAGAATAGTCTCTTCAGCAAATGATGTTCATACAACTGGAAACCACATGCAAAAGTATGAATGTGGACCCCTACCTCTCACCATATACAAAAATCAAATCAAAATGGATCAATGACCTAAATATGAAAGCTAATACTATAAAACTCCTATAAGAAAACATAGAGAAATATCTTCAGGCCGTTGTAGTAGACAAAGGATTTTTAGATTTTACACCAAAAGCATGACCAACAAAGGAAAAATATAGATAAAACAGACTTTACAGGGGGGCGGATGTGGCTCAAATGGTTGGGCGTCCGTCTGCCATATGGAGGGACCTGGGTTCGATCCCCGGGACCTCCCGGTAAAATAAAAAAATATATATAGAAGGCACATGGGCTGCCAGGCTCTGTGTGCCGGTGAGCCGCCAGGGAGCCATGCAGCAAGATGATGACGTAACAGGAGAGAGACAAGACGTGATGCTCCGAAAGCTCCAAAAACCAGGAGCCGAGGTGGCACAGATGGCTAGAACACCTCTCTCCTACATTGGAGGTCTCCAGGATCGAATCCTGGTGAAGACTGGAGGAGGAGGATGAGAAGAGATGAAACAGACACAGAGAACTGCCCAGCGAATGGACACAAAAAAACAGCAAATGGGGAAGGGGGGGTTAAAATGGATCAAGTAAATAAATAAATCTTTAAATTAAAAAAAAAAAAAGACTTTACCAAAATTAAAAACTTCTGTACATCAAAGGATGTACTTTTGTACAACCAAGAAAGTGAAAAGGCAAACTACCAAATGGGAGAAAATATTTAGAAGCCATATGTCTAATAAGGGTTTAATATCCAGAATGTATAAAGAACTCCTACAATTCAACAATAAAGACAAATAGTCCAATTAAAAAATAGACCAAATGTTTGAATAGACATTTCTTCAAAAAGATATTCAAATGGCCAATAAATATATGAAAAGATGCTCAACATCATTAGGAATTAAAGAGATGCAAATTAAAACTACAATGACATACTTCACACCACTAGGACGGTTATTATTTTTAAAAAGTGAAAATGACAAGTATTGGTGAGGATGTACAGAAATAGGAACCTTGTACATTGTTGGTGGGAATGTAAAAGGTGTTGCCACTGTGGAAAACAGTTTGGTGATTCCTCAGAAAGTTAAACACAGAATTATCATATGACCCAGCAATCCCACTCCTCAGCATATGCCCAAGAGAAATGAAAGCAGGGACTTGGACAGATATTTGTATGCCAATGTTCATAGCAGCATTATCCACAGTAGATGGAAGCAACCCAAGTGTTCATCAACAGATGGATTTTAAAAACATAGCATATATCTATACAACAGGATATTATTCAGTCATTAAAAAGTGAAGTGCTGGTATATGATATAGCATGGATGAACCTTGAAGACATCATGTTGAGTGAAATAAGCCAGAAACAAAAGGACAAACATTGTTTGATTTCTCTTATATGAAACAGAATAAGCAAATTAAAAAAGAGAAAGGGCAGAATAGTAGTTACCAGGGGTGGAGTTAAGGGAGAAAGGGGATTTCTTGCTAAATGAGTATGAGTTTGGTTTGATGAAAATAGTCTGGAAATAGTGGTGAAAGATACACAGTATTGTCAATATACTTAATGTCAAAGAATTGTCCACTTAAACTGGTTAAAATTATTTCGTATATTTTACCACAAAAATAAATTAAAAATTTTAAAATAGTATGAAGTTCAGAAAGCACAAGAGAATATTATATATATACACACATATTTAATATTAAATGATTAAAAGTTATAATATATAAAACTACTGTTAATCAATAACAAAGTCAAACTACTTAATATAATAGAATAGGCAAAGTATGTAAACAGGTAATTTTCAGAAAAAAAATATATGAAATTATAATAAAATTTTAAACCATAAAATTAGTAAATTATAAAACACTCAAATCAAATAATAGTAATCAAATAAACACAAATTAAAATGATTTTTTCATTAATCAAATAGCCATTTTTAAAATGTGTTGCAAAACTATCACTCGCACACACTGTTTGTAGGAGTATTAAATCAGTGCTCCATTTTTAGAGGGCAATCTGGTGAAAGCTAACAAAATTTTAAGTCCACATCCTAGACCCAAAGTCTTTATCCAGTACTCTAACCACAGAAAATCTTAGAGAAGTCACAAAGTGTTATATTAAGCATCTTCTGTGTATATCTATAAAAATGAAAAATTGGAAACCTGAATACACATCAATACAGGGAAATAGGTAAGTTATTACCCATCATATATAGTAGACATCTGTTTTTGCTTGCAAAGCAGCCCTTCTACCTTCTTCTAGTAAAAGAACCCCATTTTTCCTCTGGAAACTGCCTTTCTATCACCTGGAAGATGAGTCAATCACAAGGCTCCACCTCCTCGACACTGGGTAGAAATGTGATCCAATGGCAACAGAAGGCACCATTCCTCTGGTGTATTGTGACAAGCACAAAATACAGGCAGAACAATCAGATGCTAGAGGAAAGGTCTCTCTCCCTTCTTCTGAGACCATAAAAACTGGGGCTGTCAGAGATCATGTTTGTCAAATGGAAAAACTGGCCTGAGAATAAAGCCAAAACCAGAGGGCAAAACTAAAAGGGATGTCGGGAAGCGGGTGTGGCTCAATCGATAGAGCTCCCATTTACCATATGGGAGGCCCCAGGTTCGCTTCCCGGGGCCTCCTTCTGAGAGCAGGCCGGCCCGCGCGGCGCAGTGGGCTGATGCAGCAGGACCTCACAGCAAGGGGGAGATAAGCAGACACGGTGGGGACATGCAGCGAATGCACACAGCAAAACACAAGCAGCAAGGGGGGGATAAATAAATAAATAAATCTTAAAAAAAAAAAAAAAAACCTAAAAGGGATGTATCCACCCAACCATGTCCTAAATCAGCTCTAGTCCTCAGGCCTCCAGGAACATTGAACTCTCTGAGTTGGGTTTCTAGCATTCGCAACACAGGATTCTGACAATGGAGCACAACATAATCACCAAAAAGAATGAGGTGATTCTATGTATACAGCCACAGATTTCTACACTATAATAAGGAAAATAGCAAAACAAATTTTCAGAGCACTATTATACTATACCTTTGTTTTTGTTTTTAAAAGCTATATATTTAACTTTTAACAGAACTGGGAAAACAGAAGAGCATTCGCTTTTTTTTTTTTGAGGTACTGGGGCCAGGATTGAACCCAAAACCTTGGGGGAAGCTGGCACTCAACCACTGAGCCACATCAGCTCCCCTGAGTTGGTTTTTTCTTCTGTTTGCTTGTTGTTTGTTTGTTGTTTTGTTTTTTCAGGAGACACTGGGGATCGAACCCGGGACCTCCCATGTGGGAAGCTGGTGCTCAACAGCTTGATCACATCTGCTCCCAAAGCATTCACTTTAACACATATAAGTCTTTAACATTTCTATTAAGGCCCAATCCTCAATTCTTATCCCATCTTAAGTTCCGTAGAGTCCTGTGGAATATTTTTCCAAGAAAGAAATAGAAATAACAATAGAAAATTGAATTTTAAAGAAACAAAAGGGATTACTGTGAGGTGCTGCTCATCAGTGTTTTATATACAAAATTTCTTCTTTAACCACCCTCTGAAGAGCCAAATCCAGAAGGTGGATATTTCAACATCTTTCTACAACTTAAGAAAAGGAGGGTGTATCCATGAGATCAAATGATCTTTAGGCAGCTTTTGAAATTACATTTTTGTATTTCTCTGTGGAGCAATAACAGAACACAAAACTGAAGAAGGGAGATGCTTCTTAAGAATCTCAAATAAAGAAAATATTCAAATCAGGGTACAGAACTTGACTAACTTATCATAAACTCAAGGTCACAGGTACACCATAAGCAAACAGGTACACCATAAGCAAGGTACACCTTAAAGACAGGATGACCTGGTAACTTGATCAACACAGAAGACAGTGAGTCCCTTTTCCATGTCAGAGTATTCATCTCAAATGTCAGTACATATCCCTCCAGGGCTTTCACTACATTCCCTATCCTTAAGTGGTTTGAGGTGCTTAATTCTTCATAATTAAGGCAAAATATACTAATTAGTAAAGTAAATAAGAACACTTTAGGCATATTTACTAATAACTGATCACTTTAATAAAAATTAATATAAGCATAGATTTAAACTAAGGTAGAACAGAAATGAAATCTGAAAAACTATTGTATATAAAAGGGGGAAGAAAAGTATTAGCTTTATTTACCTAGTTGCATATTATTCTTTTGACACTTTCGCAAGTTACAAGAAAATAAACAAAATCCAAACTCCAAAATAAAGTGGGAATTCATTTGGAAAATCAATTTGATTTTTTAAGAAAAGTTAAATAAATGGTTTTTAAATCAGTATTTGGCTGAAGCTGATATAAAATTAATCATTACTTTTTTAACTTTTTTTTATAAAAGAAGAAAAAATAAAAATACCTTTCAATGGCCAAACAGGAACTCTTACATAAATCCTTCTACAATCAGTAACATCTAAAAAAATAAGTTATTATTTCTCCAAATTCAAAAAACAGCCACACTTGGGGAAAAAATTTAATATTCTTTCTGAAACACTAAAAAAGAGATATCAAAATACTGTGTGTACTTCAAAGGATCTCATATGCTACACTGGCACTATGGCCTATAATCAATTTGGAAAGATGACAAGATTCAAATTCATTATTTCATCACTAGGATTTTAATTAGCATCTTAATGTCACATTGGCATATTAATGTCACATATACTTGCTTTTAGAATATAAATATTTTTAAAAGCTGTGTTTTACAATATGATATCAAGACTATATAGCTAATACAAGTTATATGGGTAATCATTTTGACTTTGAAAGAAAAGTGAGAAATTTGATCAGAATACTGTTACGGTAAAAGGAAGCACCTTCTTTTTAATCATTCATATTCAACAACAGTGAAAATGTTCTATGCATGCATTGGCTCTGAACAACACATTTAATTTCTATTTCAAACCTGCTATATTATCTATTACTGTTTTGATGATTGCATGGTTTAACATAAAAATGCATCCCACTCAGATTCTTAATAATCAGTCTGATTCGGCAGATAAATTCCCAATCATAAGAACTTTTATTTTAAAGCAAGTATTATGCAAATACTTCCTGTAAAAAGACAACTATGAGAAGAACACTGCACATTTGACACCTTTCGCATTTTTGTGCATTCTCCGACTTTCCTCTTTCTTTTCAAGTGCTAAATTAAAGTGTATTTACACTAGAAAGTTACTAACAGGCTTAAAATGAGAGAACTATATGTCTTGGAAAGCAAGACTTTCTAGATAAGAAAGTTCCAAATATTTTCTATATTATATGTTTTAATGATCTTTCTTATGATAAGGAGTGTTTTATGTGCAACACCTGCAGATAGAAATAAATCTATATTTCACTCAAACCTAATCAAATATATCAAATATAAAATATAAGCATGAAGCAAACTATGATAGCAGCAGTGATTCTTAGGGCAGCATGTGCAAAATCCAATATTTTGATATCTATTCACTTTATAGTCGTCAAAAAAGAAATGTGCCAAAGCTCCCTTTTCCATTCCACTTGAACTGGTTCCCCACAATAGAAACAAACATCTCCTGTGACATTAAGTTGTCATCAGCTTGTGTGATCCCCACTTCACTCAACCTTTTCTTCTTCATTTGGCCTTTCTTTGTGGAGGCAGCAACTAGTTCATTTAAAATTTCACAATTGCCTTCAACTTGCTCAGAAAGGACAGATCTTACATAAGGCTCCATTTTACCAGTCGCACATTGAATCAGCTCTTCTAGATCCACTTTTTCAGCTGCATCTGCCTCTCCAGTTGTCTGAATTTTAAGTGCTTTATTTTCTGGACAAACAAATAAATTATAACAAATAAAATTAAATATATATTTTAGTTATAGTTAAAGCTAACTAAAATATGTATGTTTCTACACAGTCTGTTCCAGAGCTTTGTTCTGCCAAGGATTCCAACTGGCATCTGACTTTGGCTTTACAAACTGTCATAAGAATCCAGTGAACAGTTGTCTTGCTCTTCATACAAAAGTTTCCTTACCATCCTACAGGATCACCAATTTCCAAGTCAGCCTAGAACCTATTCACTTTCAGCCTAGAACCTCATTCACTCAACAGACATTTCCTGGATCTTTACCACCTGCTAAACACTGTGCTAGGATCTAGGATTCGAAGATTAATAAAATAGCTCTACTTTTCCTACAGGAAGTCCCAATCTAGCAGTTAATTACAGCACAAGTGAGTGCTTGTACTAGGCAGAATTCTAGATGGCCTCCATGATCCCCACCTCCTTGTGGTACTCCCATGATTATTACATGGCAAAAGGGATGCACATGTAATTAAAGTTACTAAACAGTGACCTTAAGAAAGGAGATTGTTCAAGTAGGCTAATCTAACCACACAAGCTCTTCAAAGCAGAGCTTCCTCTAGCTGACTGCAGAAGAGGAAGTCAGAGAAATTCAAAGCAGGAGAAGGATTTGATGTTAGGGAGGTTCTCCATTGCTGAGTTAAAAAATGGAGACCTCAGTCCTACAACCACAAGGAACTGGATTCTGCCAACAACCAAATTACCCTGGAAACAAAGTCTTCCACAGAGCTTCCAGGTAAAGCCCTGTCCAGGTGACACCTTGACTTTGCCCTTGTGAGACCCTACACAGAGAATCCAGTCAAGCCCACCTGGACTTCTGATCCATAGAACCTAAGATAAAAATAACTGGAGCAGATTCTGAAGGATAATGAGGACTATTCGTCATTCTTTAAACTTTGCTTACCCACCTCAATGCTTAATCCTTCTCTTTGACAAGATTTAATAGTGATCTGGGTTATGGCTTGAAATTCATGAACTGCTCAGTGAGTTAGCTCATCTTGGCTGCCAAGAAAGGCAGGTAACAGGGAGGCATTTACTTCTATCAATAAAAAACAGACAAAATCCACAATCCTCTCTAGTAAATACAACCTTCAACCTGGTACATTCATTTCTCTACCCCCATCCTTAACAAATGCCAACAGGAGCCACCATTGTTATCATATACCCATCTTTAGTCTATAAATTTTCAGAAAGCCAAGTTTGGTAAGAAGGGAAGAGCAGGACCAGAAAAACCACATCATCAAGGTGTTAAATGAACAGATGAACAACTTCACTTTGAAGTTTCTTTCGCCCTGAAATTCTATAATGTTATGGCTTTTTCAAGCTTTGCTATCACCATGCCTAGGCATGTGTAGGTAATCATTTTTAAGGAGGACAGAAAGAACCAGAGCCTGAATCAGAGTTTAATGCTGAAATAACATAAATTAGATATGCTTTGTTATTTAAAAGATTACTAAATATAGTGTACCTTCAGTTTCGTCTTGGGCATTTTCTTGCAGGTCAGAGAAAATTGTAGGTTTCACCAAGACAACACCATAACCTTCATTATTATGTATTACATTATTCACCATGGTTATTTTGGGAATGTCATAATGCTCATCTAAGAAGTCCTGTGACATTGAAAACAAAAATGTTTTAAGGAACTGTCACATTCAACACTGCTTGCTTTAAAAACTTTCTCACCTTTGTTCAGACTATTTTAAAAATAAAGATAAAGTAGAAAAGCTATGCTTATTAATATGTTGTAGCACAGTCTGACATAGAATTCTCTCATTTCGACAGAAAGCATTCGCACAGTAGACTTTCAATCACCAATATTGACATTATAAAATTTATGTACTACTTATGCTTTTCAAAACTGGAAAACAACAGAACCCAAGAAGGGTATTTAATAAAACAGAATTATTTCTCATTCTAATCTTTGAAAGAAGGTGCTTCGGCAGGTGCTCACCTTAATGAGTATTCCTTCCTTGCAGTGATGGATCCCATTGTCATTTAGGGTGCACTTACTTCCAGGATATATTTCTATACCAGCACCCTACAAATTACAATTTGAGATGCTCACAATTTGTCAGTTCATTTTTAAAAGACAAGACTATAAGAAAAGGTTTATTACAATCACTTCTTAGCATTTAACACAGTACAAATGGAAAGTGTAAACAGAAAATGTTTTAGAGATGAGTTTTACTAAGTATTTCTAACCAGCATTTCTATTTGCTCCATTTCCAGCATGTTGTCTACCATCTATCACTCCTCAAAACAAAACACTCACACACCCCACCACTGGCTAAATATGTCAACATTCAATTCCTGTTGCATTCTCCTTCACTCTGGACAAATAAATTTCCTGATCCTGGAAAAATAAAATATTTTAACAATTTCATTGAAAGATGCATTTTTTCAAAAGGAACATTCTCTCAGAGATAATTTGTTGGAGAATAGTGTTTGAGTCTAGTAAAATATTGTAATTTGAGAATAGAAACAAGAGCCTATGTTTTAAAATACCTCACCTAATACTCCCTTCTGTAAGTTAGACAATTAATGACCTCCACTGCTTTACACATATTAAAATTAGCTGCCAATTCAAGTATCTCATTTACACAGAGTAACCAGAAAGATCCATGTGTGGCCTAATTCTCTTAGATTATCACTCAGCACCACATGGTACCAATAAAAAAATAACAGTAATAGAAAAATTTATTTTCTGATACTACGCTAGGTAATTTGGGAGGTAAAAAGGATTTGCTCAAACCTCTATATTTAAGAAACAATTTAGGGAATAACTTAATACACAATTTCAAAGATGAAGAACAGTTGCTATTAACCATTTAAGACACAACCACCACATGTATGTTGTTCTTCTAGGAGTGATAATGTACCAAGAGTAAACATTTATTATAACAGTCCCCTGATGGGATTACTAGCACATATTTGGCTGGATACCAAACTACACACCAACCCAAAGAAATCCATGATAAGACAAATCAAAATTAACCTTCTCAAAACTAAAGACAAAGAAAAAGTCTTGAAAGCAGCTAAATAAAAAACACTACCTTACCTATAGGAAAGAAAATTTGAATGACAGGGCATTTCTCATCTAAAACCATGCAGGTGAGAAGGAAATGACACAGTATTGTTCAAATGCTGAAAGAAAAGAACCATCAACTCAGAATCCTATACCCAGGAAAAATATCCTTCAAGAATGAAGAGGCAATCAAGACATCCTAAGATGAAGGAAAACAATGAGAATTTGTAATAAACCTACCCTAATAGAATGGTGAAAGGAAGTCTTCTAAATAAAAAGCAAACAATAAAAAGGAATCTTGGAACATCAGGAAGGAAGAAAGAACACAATAAACAAAATTATGGTAAATACAATGGTGTTGAGATTGAATTATATGTTTCATAAAAGGTCTCAACCTCTGGTCATGTGAGTGAAAATGCATTTGTAAATAGGCCTTTGAAGATATTATTTAAGGTGTACCCAAACTGAATGGTGGCAAGTCTAATCCAATATGGCTGAAGTCATTATAAGCAAAAGAAACTGGACACAGAAAAAGAAGCCATGGGGAGAAGCAATAACCCATGGGGAGCAGCCAGAAGCTGGAAGTCAACAGAACCCAGAAGTAAAAGAGATGCCACCATGTCCAATGCCATGCATCGGAAGAGCCAAGGAACCCCAAAGATACTAACTTCAATAGGAAGCAAGTCTTCTAGCCTCTGATACCATGAAGCAACAAATTCCTGTTGTTATGCCCCATGAGCCAACAAATTCCTGTTGTTATGCCAACCTACTGTATGGTATTTGTTTTAGCAGCCAAGAAACTAAAGCAAATGGGATTTCCTTCTCTTAAGTTTTCTAAATTATGTTTGACGGTTGAAACAAAAATTATAACACTGTCTGATGTGGTTCTAACTGTTTGTAGAGGAAATATTTAAGACAATTATAAACAGGATAGGGTAGAGAGGTGTGCAGTAAAGGTAAGGTTTTTACACTTCACTCAATGATGACACTAGTAAACTGTGAAAAGTTATGTATACATAATTTAATACCTAGACCAACCACAAAAAAAAGTTATACAAAGAGATATACTCAAAAACACAATAGATAAATCAATAGATAAATCATTATGGACTTCTAAATAACCCACAAGAAGGCAGGAAAAAGAAAACAGAAAAATGAAAAACAGAACAAACAGAAAGCAAAAAGAAAATGGTAGACTTAACACCATCAATAATTACATTAAATGTAAATGATCTAAATACACCAATGAAAAGATAGAGATTGGCAGTCAATTAAAACACATGACCCAAATGTATGCTTTCTATAAAAAACTCACTTCAAATCTAACAATATAATCAGGTTGTCAGTAAAAAGATGGAAAAAGATACATAATGCAAATGTTACTCAAAGGAAAGCAGGTGTGACTACATTAATATGAGATAAAGTAGACTTAAGAGCAAAAAAAATTACAAAAGACAGAAAGGAAGAATATATAATGATAAATGGGTCAATTCATCAGGAAGGCAAAGCAATCCTAAATATGTATGCACCAAATAACAGAACTGCAAAATATACAAGGCAAAATTAATAGAACTGAAAGGAGAAACACTCAATTATAGTTGGAGACTTCAGGACCCTTCCCTCAACAATTTATAAAACTAGACATAAAATCAGCAAGAACATAGAAGAACTCAGCAACACCAGCCAAGATATAAATAGAACACCTTGCCTAACAACAGGAGAATATACATTCTTTTCAAGTGCCCACACATCACGATATCAAGATAGATCATATCCTGGGCCATAAAACAAGCCTCAACAAATTTAAAAGAGCTGAAACCATACAGAGTTGTTTTCCAAGCAAAATACAATCAAACTAGAAATCAATAATAACAGAAAGATGCGAGTAAAACTCCAAACACTTGGAAATTAAACAATAAATTTCTAAATATTGCATGGGTTAAAGAATGAAAACACAACATACCAAAATCTGTGGGACCCAGTTCAAGTACTGGCTGAGAAATTCATAGCACTAAATGCATACATTAGAAAAGAAAAAGTCTCCATTAATATTCTAAGCTCCTACATCAAGAATCTAGAAAAAGAGCAAAATAAAACCAAAGCAAGGAGAAAGAAAGAAATAATAAATATAAGAGCAAAAATCAATAAAATTGAAAACAGAATAGAGCAAATAAATGAAACAAAGATCTGCTCCTTTGCAAAGATCAATAAAACTGACAAACCTCTAGCAAGACTCTTTCTGAAAATAAGAGAAAAGACACAAATTAAAAATATAGGACTCAAACAGGGGTTATCACTACAGACCCTGCAGATATTAAAAAGATAAGGGAATACTACAAACAACTATTTGACAATTTAGAAGAAATGGTCCAATTCCTTGAAAAATACAAACTACCAAAACAAACCCAATATGAAAACAAATAATTTGAAGAGCCCTACCACTATTAAGGAATTTAAGTTTATAATTTAAAAACTCCCAGCCATTTCACTGGAGAAATCTACCACACATTTAAAGAAGAATTATCACCAATTCTACACAATATCTTCCAAAAAATAGAAGAGGAGGGAATACTTATCAATTCATTTTATGTAACTGGTATTACCCAGATACCAAAACCAGACAAAGACATTATAAAAAAGAAAACCAATATCCTTCATGAATATAGATGCAAACATTCTTAATAAAATATTAGCAAAAAGAATTAAGCAATATATAAAAAGAATTATACACCATAACAAGATGGGGCCTATTCCAGGGATGCAAGGCTGGTTCAATATTCAAAAATCAATCAATGTAATCCTTTATATTAACAAGCTAAAGAAGAAAAATCACATGATCGTATCAACTGATGCAAAAATCACAACAAAATTCAACACCCACTGATGATAAAAACTTTCAGAAAAATAGGGATATAGGAGGACTTCCCCAGTCTGATAAAAAAATATATACCAAAAAACCTACAGCTAACCTTATACCTAATGTGAAAGACTGAATGCTTTGCCCTTAAGAATGGGAACAAGGTAAAGATACTCACTCTCACTACTCTTACGTAACACAGTGCCAGAAGTTATGGCTAGTGCAAAAAGGCAAGAAAAGGAAATAAAAGGTATACAGACCAAGAAGGAATAAATAAAAAATCTCCCTATTTGCAGATGACTTGAATTCCTTTGTAGAAAATTCCAAAGAATCTACCAAAAAAAATTCACAGAATAAATGGGTTCAGCAAGGACACAGGTTACATGATAAACATACAAAAATCAGTTGTATTTCTATATACTGCAAATGAACACATGGACACTGAAATTAAAAACACAGTATCAATAATCACTCAAAAAAAAAAAAATAGGTGTAATCTAACAAAACATGTATAAAACGAGTAGGAAAAAACTACACAATGCTGATGAAAGAAATCAAAGACCTAAATAAAAGGGGAGACATTCTGTGTTTACAGATGGGAAGGCTCAACATAGTAAAGATGTCAGTGCTCCCCAAATTGATATGTAGTTTAATGTAGTTCCTATCAAAATCTCAGAAAGAATTTTTGTAGGTAAAACAAGATTATTCTAAAATTTGTATGGAAAGGCAAAGGAACAACAAAAACTAAAACAAATTTCAAAAGGACAAATAAAATGGGAGGAATCACTCTACCTGATTTCAAGTCTTACTAAATAGCTACAATAATGAAGACTGTGTATTGGTGGATGAATAGGAACACAATTAATTTAAATGTATAGAGAATCCAGAAATAGATGCACACAACTATTCCCAACTGAGTTTTTCCCCCAGCTGACTTTTGACAAAAGGGCAAAACCAATTCATTGGAGGAAGAAAAGCCTTTTTAAGAAATGGTACAGGAGCAATTAGAGATCCATAAGCAAACAACTGAATATCGACCAAAGTCTCATATTGTATACAAAAATTAACTCATTGGGGAGCAGATGTGGCTCAAGCAGTTGGGCGCCCGCCTCCCACATGGAAGGTCCTGGGTTCAGTTCCGATGCCTCCCAAAGAAGACGTGCAGATGCAATGAGCTGATGTAACAAGCAGACACAATGAACAGGGAGTGGATGTGGCTCAAGTGGTTGGGCACCCGCCTCCCACATGGGAGGTCCCGGGTTCAGTTCCAGGTGAATCCTCAAAGAAGATGAGCAGACACAATGAGCAGAGATAACGAGCAGACACAACAAAACAGAGACAGCAAGCAGACACAGTGAGCAGGCACAGAAAGCAGGCAACAAGCAGATAGACAAGGGAGCCATCTCAGGGGGAGGGGGGTGTTAACTCAAAATGGATCACAAACTTAAATATAAATGTGAAAGTATAAAACTTTTAGAAAACAACATGAAAAAAGCTTTGGGATCTAGGACTAGGCAAAGAGTCCTTAAACTTAACACCAAAAACACAATCCATAAAAAGAAAACTTAAAAATTAGACTTTAGTCAAAATTTAAAACTTAGCTCTATAAAAGCCCATATGAAGAGGATTAAAAACAAGCTACACACCAGGAGAAAATATTTTCAAACCATTTATCCAACAAAGGACAAGTATATAGAATAAAGAATTTCTAAACACTACAGTAAAAAAGAATAAACAATCCAATTAGAAAATGAACAAAAGACTTGAGAAGGCATTTCACCAAAGAGAACATACAGATGACAAATAAGAACATAAAAAGATGTTTGCCATGAGTAGTCATTAGGGCAATGTGAATTAAAACCACAATGTGGGGATGGATGTGGCTCAAATGGCTGGGTGTCCGTCTCCCATGTGGAGGGACCTGGGTTTGATCCCTGGGACCTCCTAGTAAAAATAAAGAAAAATATAGAAGGCATGCAGGCCTTCTCCGAAAGCAGGTGAGCCCCCCAGGCCCCGCTGAGCCATGCAGCAAGATGATGACATAACAGGAGAGTGACACAAGGGAGAGCCAAGATGAGACGCGCCGAAAAACCAGGAACTATAGTGGCGCAGGCGGTAGGACGCCTCTCTCCCACATCAGAGGTTCCCAGGATAAAATCCTGGTGAAGACAGGAGGAGAAGGGTGAGAAGAGAGGGCAAGAAACAGACACAGAGAATTGCCCAGCAAATGGACACAAAAACAGCAAAAATGGGGGGGTGTAAAAATGGATAAAAGTAAATAAATGAATAAATCTTTTTTAAAAAAATCACAATGTAACACCACTACACACTTAACAGAATGACTAAAATAAAAAATAGTGTAAACACCAAATGCTGTGAGAATATGGAGAAACTGGATCACTTATTCATTGCTGGTGGTAAGGTAAAATGATATAGTCCCTATGAAAATAGTTTGGCAGTTTCTTTAAAAACCTAAATAAGCAACTACCATATGACCCAGCAATTACATTCCTGGGCATTTATCCCAGAGAAATGAAAACGATGTTCACCCAAAAGCCTGTACACAAATGTTTTTTCATAATACCCCAAAACTGGAGACCCAGATGTCCTTCAGCAGGGAATACCTAAACTGTGGTATGTCCATACCATGGAATACTACTCAGCAATAAAAAGGAACAAACTATTAACACAAGCAACAACCTGGATAAATCTCTAGGACTTAAGCTTAGTGAAAAAAGCCAATCCCACAAGGTTACATGCTGTATGATTCCATTTATATAACATTCTTGAAATGACAAAACAATAGAAATGGAGAACAGATTAGTGTTTTCTAGTTCTTAAGAAGTGAGGGAGAGAGAGAACTGGGTGTGGTTATATAAAGACAACATGAGGGATCCTTGTGGTGAAGGAAATGTTATACCTCTTGATTATTTCAATGTCCATATCCTGGTTGTGATATTGTACTATAGTTTCGCAAGATGTTACCATTGGGGGAAACTGGTACACATATAGGTATACATATAGGACATACATATAGGATCTCTTTCTATTATTTCTTACAACTGCATGTGAATATCCAATTATCTCAAAGTAAAATATTTAAATTGAAAAAAGCAACTGGGTTTCAACTGTTACAAACTTGTTTACAAAACTATGACATTAACAGTCTAAAACTTTCTTTAAAGTTACCATAAAACAGCTGTGAAATTTATTATTTTTCTTCCTAACCTCTGTTTTGAAACCACTAAATGAAAAGAAATTTGTACAATTGGCTATCTTAGTATACATGTGTCTGAACTTCTTTGAAGAAAGAGAACAGGAGTATGCATTTACATCTTGGCCCCATATTTTATTTAATTATTTAGAAGTTAAACCCAAACTGCTTCATCATAATCGTACCTTGGCACCATATAAATCCGAGTTCTTCATTAACAATTCTGCTGATGTCCGTACTGTGACACCTGTAGTCTCACATTGCAGTACACAGTTTTCCAATGTAGTCTTGCCATGGTGAATACCTATGATAAAAACATACAATCAACTTAAGAAGTTCTCAACAGAAGTTCTCAACATTTAAAATTTATTACCTGAATCATAAGCTCCTAAGATATAAAATGACCATTGAGTTATTTTCTAAAATTGAGTTTTCTAAAATGTAAAAGCAACATTCTTAAAAAATTAAAATTAAAAAAAATAAAAATAAAAAATAAAAAAAAAAAAAGACTTGAACACCAAAATTCAAAACCAAGTTAAAAAGCACATTT
>JAQZBX010019734.1:0-11244 GCA_029593785.1 Cabassous unicinctus | reverse complement strand
TTTTTTTGTTTTACAGTATAGAACAATTTTATTTGCAGGAATGCAAAAATGATTGTTTGCCATGAGCATTTTGAACATATGACATGCCTAATTTTCTTGTTAAATTTGCATTTACTAGGCAACTGGTGTGTAAAAAACCTTAAATATAAGCTCTGATCTTCATTGTGGTGCCTACTGGGTATGTGATATAACTGCAGTATCCCTTTGGGGAAGGGGAGAAGGGATTTCTTTACACCAAGTCCTAATTAAACTTTAATTTCACTCTTGACTTTAAGCTATCAAGTTAGGACTTGGCAAAAAATTTTTGAGGGTGATTCAATAGAGGATGCTTCCCCACTGAACCCTCATTGTCATCAAGGTGCTTTAGAAAATTAAAAACATAGCACAAATGATTGTACTCTACTCTACAAGTTATCATGACCTGCGTAAGAAATGGAAAGCTGATTCACATTTTTGCAGTGATCAGCAATAGAAATGCACTAATGAAACATACCTTTTACCTAAAAAGCTAAACTATAGTCATATACTAATTTCTATGATTTATGAAAAAACTTCAAAATATCCAAATGTCTGGCTTTGCTGTACAATTGCCAGTTTTAGTCTGACTTTTTATAAAGGGACACTGCAGTATTTAGTACAAGTTCAGATGCACTTTTTTGAACATCTGATGTCTTACAAAAGTAGCATCTTGCTAAACTATTATACATCCAAATAACTATAATATCTGAAGAAGCAAGGCTGTTTTTTCAGCCACAAAATACAACAAAAGCAAGGCCTGTTATCATGGTCATGAGGAAGTCTTACAAGCCTCTGAAATTAAAGGCAACTAAGAATGTTACATTTGGTATATTAAAATCTTACCCTCATATCATAGTTAACAAGCCTTGCTTTTATCTACAAAGATTTTCTATGTACAGTACAGACAGGGTATAGCTCAATCCTCTGCTACTGAGGTAGTTAACCAACCCTTTAAAAAAGGTTCAGAAAAGAACCACTATCTGGAATGCCTGACTAACCAGCTCTGATGATTACACCTGAAACTGCATATCTGAACACAATTCAAAAGTGATTACTATAAAAAAGATATAGACAATCGTGATTAACCTTGGTGAGCAGAAAATTTAAGGATACCAACAATGGCATTCATCTATACCACTGCAATAAAATTTTAATGTACAAATTCAAGAGAATATTTCAGAATACCACTGCTGGGACCCTTAATTTAAAAAAACAGGGGAAAAATCTACTTAGAGCAGATTTTTTTAGAGAGAAGAGCTTTGTTCTTTATTAAGATACCATGCTAGAAGTTATGAAGGATTTCTGTTGGAACACATTTGGAAAACATAGTAGCTTTAGTTTAATAACTTGCACTGCAGAGAAAATTGTTAAAGAAATTCATATGAAAGTCCAAGTATTAGTTCAATGTCCCGTATTTGATTCCATGATCTTCATAGGAAGGTCTTCTGCAATAGAATATGTTCCTATACAGCCGATATATTTATGGTTGCTTGATTTCCTTACGATAACTCCACTGCAAGCTTCTGGTGTAATCCTACATTGCAAGTCAGTCTTCATTGTAATAGGTCAGGACCGGCCTCGACCCGTTTTCCCTGCCCGCGGCCTCTTTGTTATTGGGCACCTCCTCTCACACCACGAATGCCTCTTGATGATCCAGGACCTCCTCTCTGAGAATAACAGGCTCTACCGCGGGGAGGAGCAGCACCCCTTGCTCCTCTACCACCCCTTCCTCTAGCTCCAACTTGAAAATCTTCATAACCATAGTATGGATCTTCATATCCACCATGACAGTTATGGTAATCATGGCTATAATAATCAATCTTCATATCCATATTAATCTGGAGCATATCCATAACCTCCTCTACCTCCACGTCCTCGACCTCTTGTTGGAGGGGACGTATGAGGTGGACCATAATAGTAGTAATCATCACACATTTGATTCTTTGCTGCTTGTCTCTGAGCTTTTCTTTCTTTCCTTTTCTGATCTGGTGGCTTTGCAAAAACAATTTCAATATTTTCTCCCTCCAAGTCTTTATCATTCATTTCTTCCATAGCCTCGACAGCACCATCTCACTCATCAAAATGAATGAAAGCATAATCTTTTAGTTTCTTCACTTGCTCCAGTTTTCCAAAATGACTAAATCCTTTTTCTAAAACCTCTTCTGTTACAGTATTGGCAAGGTTACATACAAACAGCACTTTCACCTTTGCCATAACTTCAGGAACAGGAGCTTCTATAGGGTCAGCCCATTCAACAGTTCTGACATTTCCCCAGACTTTGACTTTACCACTCATTAATCTATGCCTTGCCTGTGCAGCTGTTTTGTGATCTTCATATTCAAGGAAACAAAAGCCTGTTTTTTTTTCTTGTCATCCAGTTGGTGGTATAAAATAACATCTGTAAGGCCCTCCATTACTTTGCTAAATTCTTCAAGAATCTGTTCCTTGGTTTTACTCTTAGGAATAGAGCCCACAAAAAGCCTATTATTGGCAACCGATATGCAGACATTAATGTGCTTTCCAGAAGGAATTTCATGATTATACAATTTAACAGTCTCCTGAGCTTCTTTTGTACAAAAAATGACAAACACATAACCTCTATTGAGATCAGTGAGTGGATCCATCATTAGACGAAGGTCCCATATAGGTCCAGCTTTCTCAAATAAAGGAACAAGTTCATCCTCAAATAGATCTCGGGATCTTGCCTACAAATATCTCAGTGCCAACAGAAGGCTGCTGACCTGAATAAATGGAATCTGGAGGTGGTCCCCCATAGTTCCTCTGTCCAGTGGTCACATCAAGTTGTAGCCTGTTCTTTCCAAGAGTGCCTCAATTTTTGCCTCATCTGGTCCTTTGCTAGAATCTGCTACTTTGGTCCCCTGTTTTTCTCTCTGCCTGTAAGTCTTCATGACTCCACATAAAAAGGCACTTTTGTTCTGAACATGAGAGAGATCACTGTCTTTAAACTGTTGAAGAAGTGCCAAAGCACCGTCTTCATTGAATTCTTTTAAAGCTTCGATAGCTCTTTCAACTGAATCACTATATGCAACTAGCCCTGCAATGTAAATTTCATCTAGTTTTTCAGCAACTTTGTGGTAAACCAGCATCACAAAATGTCTGAATATTTTCTGAATGGATAACTGCAGAAGTAATATCCATGGGCTCTTTAGTACCATTTCCATTAACATGTTCTGTAGCCCTGTTTCCAGAGATCTCCCCATTGGGCTGCGGGGGAGGAATCCTGTCCAAGGAGATCGGGTTGCGGGAAACGCATGCTCGCTGCTCCTTATGTCTGGTGTGAGTGGAGCCATTGTAAAATGGCGGCCGAAGCTCGCACCACTGGCAGCAAACCCGATCCAGTTCCACTCTTCTCCGAGCGCGCTCCCGGTGTGAGCGCGCGCCCCGTGTGACACACACCCCCCGCCCCGCCTTTTCTCCCCTCCCTCGTGTGTTGGCTTCTCTCACCCACTCCTTCTACCCCTGCCCTCCTCCAGCTCCTCCTTCACGCCTTACCACCACCACCAGCTTCCGTCTTCCCCCTCTCGGCCTTTCTTCTTCCCCTCCCAGTTCCTTTCTCGTCTGTGGTCACTCAGACACGAGTGGCCGCCTTTCCTCTCCTCCTTGTTCACTCCCTCCCTCCTTCAAAATGTTTTAAAAGGAAAAAAAAAAACTGATCACACAGAAAAGAAATTAATATTAAACTAACAAATCTTGCAGAATGGGCTGAACTGTTTTTCAGTTTGGGATAAGCTTCCTAACTTGACACACTATGAACATTAATAAATAATCAGACTTCCATATACTCAATTTAATATACAATTCATTAAACTGTATATTCCAAGGAAAGCAAAGTTTTTCTTCAAAGCCTAGAACAAATAATACATGAAATATTCACATACTTACTTAAGATTCCTTCTACAGCATCATGCTGAACAAATTTTATGCTTGAGATCTTAATATTTGCACCTGTACAATCCACAAAAGTGTCTCCTTTGCCCCTCTTTTCTATCACAATGTCATCTGGTAGACCATATCCTAAGGAAGAGAGCAAAAACACTTAAGATGGCTGAGGGAAAATGTATAAACACAAAAACACAGATTTCTCTAATTCAAATGACTCCAAATGACATTTGAGACCAGTCAACCTGGTTGCATTCAAATAATATCTAATTATCTCCCCATATATATTGTTTCAGTTAAATCAGAGTATTCCATCTTTACCAATAACAACTCTCCAATTTGACCACATATTAGGAAAACAATCATATCAACTATCTCAGACTAGCTTGGCAATAAATTCACTTACAGAATTTTTTAATAAATAAATAAATAATCCCAAATGCTCAGAGATGAATCAAGAAGTCTTAAAACATTCAGTCCTTCTAAGTTTTTTTCCTACTCTAAAAATTCTATGATTCTAATATAAATTAGGTTTGAAAAAGTCTAAGCATTTCTCAAGACTATCTAATTTTAATATTTTCTTAGACTGAGATAAAATCTGACAAATTGACTTAAAATAGTTTAGCTACTGGAAAAAAGATCTACCTCGCTAATCAATAAAAAAAAAAAATTGTGTCTCTATAAATCTTAATCAAACTAAAAATGCAGGCAGGACCTTTGAATGGGATTATTAAAAAAAAAAAAAATAGTAATATGAGAAAAACAGAGAACAGGCCTGATTTTCATGATAAAAACAAAGCTTTGAGTAAGAAATAACTCATTGTCTAAAGAAGAGTCTTAACTTGAGTAAATGAAAAGAGTAACTACATTAAACAGGCAAATCCACTGATGAGATTTACACTTGAAGAGTACAGACAAGCCTACAGGGACACTAGAGAATGCAAGAGGACTTTTGTACACTCAAATGCTATCTGTGGTGGACTCTGGGAGATGGGATTATGAGTAATTTATTTTTCTGATTCTTTATATGTGTGTGAGTATACTCAGCATGCTTTTCTACAATAATCATTTTTTATCATCAAAAAAAAATTCAAAATATAAAAAGTTTTGCCATAATGAGAAAAAAATGATATTATTACATAAACAAATTATATATTCTTAGCAGTTTAAAATATGAAACCATTACCTAAGTTGATGGATGCTCTAAACAAAAAAGAAAAGCCCTTCTATAAGTAGTGTTAATACCCTTCACATAGTAGTCAATATATAGCTTTTGTTTTAAGTGTTAGCTATAGATGACTATAGATAAGCTTTAGTCTTACTCATGAACTACTCCTCCATATATTTACATAAGAAATACCATCTGATTCCCCAAATTCTCAGAAATGCCCTCTGTTAGTAAATTTACAAGTCATTTTTATACTTAACTATCAGAATTCTGTATGGTTAATTGACACTCTGGCAATTACATTATAATTTCCTTGCCAGTATACGAAGAACTCATCCACCATACATTCTATAATATCAATGTTATTTTCACTATGCCAAAAAATAAAGTGCTTTTATTGCAGTGATTTATCCTGCAGATCTGCTATTTATATACAGACATCTATATAAATCAAATATTGGAGAGGAGAAAGAACAAAAATTACGCACATAAAACAAAAAAAGAGGGTGAGAAGATATACTGGTGAACAGCAGGAAATTAAACTCCCAGCCTTGCTTCCATTAAGAAGTTTTGACAAGATAAAGATAAAGAACATAGCTTAAGCAGTTTGTGAACAGCTGCACAAGTCTCAAAATGATATACGATTTTTTGCATTACAAGCTTTATTGCTATCTTGAAGCTGTTTTGGTAAATAGTTGAACAGGTGCATCTAAATTTGACATGATATGTAAATATACAGGACCAAGATGAATGATTGTAAAGTAACCTTAAAATTAGGAATCATTCTAAATGTACAAGATTGCAACTGCTAAAAAGTTTTTTAATGGAATCGTTCAACATTAATTTTCTCAAAAGTACACTTTGGTCAAGATAAAAATGCAGAATTTCTGACATTCAGTAAGCTTTTAAAGAATTAAGATAAATGTTTATTTTGTACCAATTCCAAGTTAATTGTGCTTCACTATGACAAGATTAAGCTGAATTTAAAACAAAAAACCATGCACCATACACCCACAATAAATGTGAAAAAAAAAAGAACAAGGAACAAGTCCAAAAAATATTAAACTAAAAAGATATTGCTGGGAATAATTTTTTTTATTCTAGAAATCAGATTATTTTCATAAACCTCCTATAATCTGGAAAGTATGTTCTTCCGAATGATCTTTGTGTCTGTGAACATCTTCCCAGCACATATACATGTTACAAAGATCCATAACTCAAGTTGCTCAAACACTGGATCAATCCCATCAGTTTTAAATACTCTTAATATTTCAAAGCAATTAATTTGAAATCAAATGAGTTAAAACCTTATTCCTGAAGTTTCAACTAGATCAATAATATTCTGTTTTCTCAAGCATATCACGCATGAGAGTTTGGTTGTGTGATCTTCTATACTCACCTTCCAGTTCAATGGAATCAGCCATGCAGAATGTGCCATGTACCACATAATGGCCAGGACAAACAATAACAGTGTCACCTTCATAGCAGGCACTTATGGCAGACAATGGATCACTATGGAACTAGAAAACAATAACAACAAATTGCAAACATACACCCCCCAAAAGCAACCTGGTGCCTTATATGTCTCACTTTTAAAATGGAACCAAAAACTATATACTTAATTATCTCCCTTGATAATGCACTGAGCCCAAAACATGCTTAGCAACTATTACTGATGAAAGGCAGTGCTCTCGCTACTTCCCATTTCACAGAGAACCAGCTCTGAGAAGCTCCTGTAAACACTTTGTGGAATTCATGAAAACCTTCAGTGAGGCAGAAGGAAAAAGTCAGCTGGTGCAAGAAACTCTCCTTTTACCTGAATTTCTGTTTCTTCCTTACAAGGCTCCTGACAAAGCCTGTCCCGGAGCAAGGACTGCAGTAGCCCAGTCATCATGGCACAAGAGACCACATGGGTGACCTTCTGACCGCTGGGACGGACACCCTTTGCTTGGATATTAGAATTCTTCTGGTAACCAAACACATATCTTAGAGAAATCAAACAGACCTATCAGTAGTTAGTAAGAGAGCTACAAAAAAATATGTCAACCAGCAAAGAATTAAAAAGATGCACATACCTCAACAAAGGATTCTCAATGAGCTTTAGCTTTTGTTTCAACTGTTCGATTTCCGAATACAATTTTAACCCTTCTACCATGGAAATGTTTTCCTGCTCAGAATCAGAATTACAATTTGACAAACTGCTTCTGAGGTTTAAAAATTTCCTGTAACTCTCCTCACACTGAGACAGCAAATTGCGGTAGTCAACAACAAGTCCTGAAGGAACTCGGTCTTCAAGAATGTCATAATGCCTGAAAGTTTAAAAGCATGTTAAAATCCATTGCCTTTCAGATACATTTTCCTATCATTAAGAGAGTCCATTTAGTCCTCAAAGACCCAGTAAGAAAAGTGTTTTATAGTATATCACTCAGGTACATGTTAAGTCTTTCTGAATAGCACTCTATTATAAGTGGAAACCACTGAAAGTTTTAAGTACCACTTTATTAAGGTCAGCAATTTTTCTTCTTTTGAGGAGGCTATTTTTTTTCTTAGATCAAAAGCATTGGTGCTTTAAACTCTAAAAGTTCACGTTGCACAATTTGTAATCATTACTTAGTAGGAAATTATTTGTTTCTCATATATTAGATTTAAAACCTTAACAATAATAAGTAAATGGCAGGGAGGAGATAGGGAGTAGGGCTCGGAGGGGAAGTATCCCAAATTGTTTCATAACAATGTTTAAAATTACCATATTTATAGCATCAGAAATTAGAAGTGATTCAAATCTAATCCTTAATCACATTTAAAGCACTGTGGCACAAGATTATTGGACAACCTTATTACACTTTATTATTAATTTTGATACCTTCTCAAGTTATAGATGCAACAAAATAATTTATGATTGTACAATCATGTTAACGGATTTGAAATTAATGGATTTATAAATAAAATACAATATTATTGTCATTAGTTATAGTTTAAAAATAATTGCTTTATTTCTCAGTTAAAATATATTGACTAGCTATAACTTATGCCAGAGGTTCTCAATTTCTGGCTGTATATTACAATCACCTGTGGTGTTTTTAAAAATGCAGATGCTCGGGAAGCAGATGGGGCTCCCGTTTACCATATGGGAGGCCCCGGGTTCGATTCCCGGGGCCTCCTGGTGAAGGCAGGCCAGCCCACGCGGCGTGGTGGGCTGACGCAGCAGGATGACCCAGCAGAGGGAGACAAGCAGACACAGAAGAACACATAGCAAATGGACACCGCGAGCACAAGCAGCAGGGGGGGATAAATAAATAAAATCTTTAAAAAAAAAAAAATGCAGTTGCTCTGGAGGTGATTTTTATTATAATTATAATTCCCTAGGGATTCTAATGTGTAGCCAAAGTTGAGAACTAGTGCCTTAGATGATTTTTTTTTAACTTAGTCGTGCTCTAAATAAGATGGAGGAGGAAGTGAAGAGCAGGCAACCAGAATCACATCCTAAGCAAATTTACATCAAATTATGGTAAACAAATAGTATTTTAAAAGAATAAAAAATAATTTTTATCCCTGTTTTTCAAGTAAATGAATTAGGTGAAGCTTGAAAAGCAAGGATTTTGTCTGCACTGATTTAATCCATACCCATTTAAAGACATTCCGGAAATTCACTTTGCAAACAAGAAATCGGGAACCAATCCACTGACTGCTTGATCAGATCTATTAAGTTGTGAAGATTAAAACTCAAATTTTAAAATATGTGTCCTTGGGGGCAAATGTGGCTCAAATGGTTGGGCGTCCGTCTGCCTTATGGAGGGACCTGGGTTCGATCCCCGGGACCTCCCGGTAAAATAAAATATATATATAGAAGGCGCATGGGCTGCCAGGCTCTGTGTGCCGGTGGGCTGCCAGGCTCTGTGTGCCGGTGAGCCGCCAGGCCCCAGGAGCCGCCAGGCTCTGTGTGCCGGTGAGCCGCCAGGCCCCAGGAGCCGCCAGGCTCTGTGTGCCGGTGAGCCGCGGAGCCGCCATGTAGCAAGATGATGACGTAAAAGGAGAAAGACAAGACGAGATGCTCCAAAAGCTCTGAAAACCAGGAGCAGAGGTGGCGCAGATGGCAGAACATCTCTCTCCTACATTGGAGGTCTCCAGGATCGAATCCTGGTGAAGATTGGAGGAGGAGGATGAAAAGAGATGACACAGAGAATTGCCCAGTGAATGGACACAAAAAAACAGCAAAAATGGGGAAGGGGGAGTTTAAAATGGATCAAGTAAATAAATAAATCTTTAAAAAAAAAAAATATGTGTCCTAGCCCTTTCAATATTCATGCCAAATAGCTTATTTCTTCTCATTATATTGATACTTCACAGTTTGGAAGCAATAATCCAACATCTATGTGTCTCAGACCCACAGGCTTTGAAGCAGTGTTTTGAATTAGAAAGAAAAATTATTTACAGCACAGTGAATAACCAAGACAGTATAGTTTGATTCTCTTTGAATCTTGCCTGTTGCTAGATGTACTCCTATCTTAGCCCAGAGACCTTCTTGAAGAGTCTGATTACATTAGATAACATTCCAGTTTCTCCATCAAGTACCATAGTTTCTTATCCATAACTGAAAATAATTTCTCCCTAATGCTTTCCCCTGCCAATGCTGTATAAAGTGTGCTATAAAATCATTTCATTGTTAGCACATGTAAGGCTGTCAAATCAGAATACGATTTTTCCTAAGCAAAGATCAAATTTGCCAGGTTCGCATGATAGCCACCTACTATTACATTTCACTTCAATCAAAACCAGTTATTATTCTTTAAAAGCACATGTATCAAATCAGAAAATGTGCAGGCTCGTTGAAATTCTGGCATTTTATTAAATATTCTATGGAAAAATAGGACATGTAACAAAGGAAATTTTGGAAAGAAGGCTAAATAGAAAAATACAGTCAATTTTTGAAGATCTGAGATCAAAATTCTAAACAAGGAAGGACCATTACTCAGACTCTTCACTTATTTTTTTATTTATGTTATTATTATTACTTACTATTTTAACCAAGAGAAACTTACTAAATCTAATTGGGCTCCACTTTTCTAATTGGTAAAGGGTATTATCTTTTCTTGTATAACCAAATCATCTTTCAAACTTGGAAAAAAATTATCTTCTACAATTTTTTTTTTGAAAGCAAGTTCTAATTTTATTCTTCCTATAACACTGCCTATTAAATTACTTCTCATGAATGCGAGGAAAAATTACCTGGTTTTAGAGCACCATCTAGTGGAAGGCTCAAGCTACATTAGGTCAGTATAGAACTATTTGAGTTGCATGGTTAATTTGGGTTTTTTCCTACCAAAATACGATAAATTAGAAGAAGAATATGTTTAGATATTTTTCTAATCTTTATTCACCACCAATATTAACTATTTAGTATTTTCATCTATTTGACAAGTAATATTTAGGACATGAACTTGACAAAACATCCCAAGATAAGTCTGTTAGTCTATTTTCCAATAATTCTCTTTGTATTATACAAAAGGGTTTTAACACACTAGCCCAGTTGAATTTTATTCAGTTTTACAAAAACAATGAGCTGCTCATTTAGATTTTCTTGAAATCCTGATTTTAGACTCAGTTTATAAACATTAAAAGTAGCTTTCTCTGCACTTAAACAAGTTTCATTTAATAACCTGTTAACAGGTTGTACTATTTGTACATGGTTCTGTTTCTGTCTATGGGCCCCTAACACACACACACATACACACACATAAAATTAAACCTAGGCTAACTATTTTTCCAACATGTATCAAGGTTTGTAATAAATACTTACAATCTCAATCGAGGCTCAACACATCTGACAAAATAATCATACTCATCCTCCTCCTCTTCATCCCAACTCCTCCAAATATTTTGGTAGAAAAACCTGGAAAGGAAATTGGTATCACTAAAATTCAATCACATTGGGGAGCAGATATGGCTTAAGCAGTTGACCACCGACCTCCCATCCCAGGTTCAGTTCCCGGTGCCTCCTAAAGAAGACAAACAACAAGCAGACATTGAGCAAAAACAACGAGAAAAAACAAAAAAAACAAAGCGAGCAGACGATGAATAAAAACAAAAAAAAGCAGGGAGCAGATGTGGCTCAAGCAGTTGAGTGCCCACCTCCCACATGGGAGGTCCCAGGTTCAGTT
>JAQZBX010019733.1:0-26033 GCA_029593785.1 Cabassous unicinctus | reverse complement strand
GGTTAAAAGTAAAAGGTTGGAAAAAGATATTCCATGCAAATAATAATCAAAAAAGAGCTCAAAATGGATCAAAGACCTAAATATAAAAGCCAGGACCATAAAACTCCCAGAAGAAAATGTAGGGAAACATCTTAAAGATCTTGTGGTAGGTGGTGGGTTCTTGGATCATACACTCAAAACATAAGCAACAAAAGAAAAAAATAGATAAATGGGACCTCCTCAAAATCAAACACTTTTGCACCTCCAAGGACTTAGTAAAAAGAGTGAAAAGGCAGCTGACTCAATGGGAGAAAATATTTGGAAGCCACATATCCAATAACAGTTTAATATCCATTATACATAAAGAGATGCTACAACTCAATAAAAAAAGACAAATGACCTGATTAAAAATTGGGCAAAAGAGATTTGAATAGACATTTGTCCAAAGAAGAAATACAAATGTTGAAAAAGCACCAGAAAAAATATTTAGCATCACTAGCTATTAGAGAAATGCAAATCAAAGCTACCATGAGATATCATTCCATAGCTATTAGATGGCCACTGTTAAAAAGACAGAAAACTACAAGTGTTAGGATGTAGAGAGATAAGAACACTTATTCACTGTTGGTGGGAATGTAGAATGGTATAGCCACTGTGGAGGACTCTGGCAGTTCCTAAAGAAGTTAAATATTGATTTGCCACAGGACCCAGCAATATCGCTACTAGGTATATACTCAGAAGAACTGAGAGCTGTGACACAACAGACATCTGGCCACCAATGTTCATAGTGGCGTTATTCACGATTGCCAAAAGATGGAAACTACTCAGGTGTCCATCAACTGATGAATGGATAAACAAATTGTGATGTATACACACGATGGAATATTATGCAGCTGTAAGAAGAAATGAAGTCGTGAAGCATATGACAACATGAATGAACCTGGAGGCCATTATATTGAGTGAAGCAAACCAGACAGAAAAGGACACATACTGTATGATTCCGCTATTATGAACTAAATATATTGTGTAAACGCATAGAGTTAATAACTAGAATACAGGTCACCAGCAAGTAGAATGAAGTTAGAGAATAGAAAGCTGAGGGTTAACCTGTGCAGAAATGGTAAAAAGATTGTTTGTTAGTTTTTGGAAATGAATAGAAAAGGTGAAAGCACACCACAGTGTTTGTAACTAGCAGTGCTATTATATGGGTATGGCACTGGTTGAAAGGGAAAGTCTAAGGTCATGTATATTACTAGAGGAATGCTAAAAAATGTAACACGGTACTGTATAGCACAGTAAAACCTCATGTGAAATATGGACATGGTTAATAGTGCATATATGACTGTTTTTGAACCTGAACAAATGTATGTTAATGTTATAAGATGTTACTATCAGGCACCCCCCCACATTATGCTAAGTGAAAGAAACCAGACACAAGGTACTATATATCGTATGAGTCCCTTTATATAAAACGTAAACAGAAATCAATTTATAAAGACAGAATTAGATAAGTGGCTATGTGGTGCTGGGGAAGGATAGAGGGATTGCGAGGTGACTGCTGAGGGGTGTGGACTTTTCTTTTTGGAGTAATGAAATGGTTCTAAAATTTTTGTGGTGATGAATGAACAGCACTGTGATTACACTAAAAGCCACTGATTGTACACTTTGGATAGATTGTGTGGTATGTGAATATATCTCAATACAAGTGCTTTAAAACAGCTCTATTATAAAAAGGTTTTTAAAAAGGAGGAGCTTAACAATTGATAAGGGAATAATTGAAAACAGCTAACAAAATACAATGAAAAGTAATACCAGCAAAATTACAAAAAGATTAAATGGGCATTTTTCTAGTAACATGATAAATTATCAGACTTAATAAGAAATAGGACACCTAAGTAGGCCTATAACTGTGAAAAAAATGAAATCAATAGTAAAAAATTCCCTCCGACATTCCAGAAAGGCCACCAGATCTGTATAGTAGTAGGCCAGTTCAGCAAACCTTCAAAAAATAGATGGTACCTATTTCACACAATACGTTTAAGAGGCGCAAGAAAGGGAACTCGACCTGTAATCTAGGTGCTCAATCTAAGAGTTCACTATAGGTACTCGGATTATACACCAAATATATAACAGCTATTTTATTTGGGGATGTGGGAAGAAGCACAGAGCTGGGACTTTGGCATTATCTATAATATTTAAAAAATTTTTATTAAAAAAGAAATGAGACAATATGATAAACTATTAACAGTTATTAATTTTGTGTGGCAAGAACAGTTTATTTTTAATTTCTTAATTTTTTAATTTTTAAAAAAAATTACATTGGTTGTTGTTCAACTTTGACAGCAGAGAAGACCATCCCTTTAAAATATATTACGTGCCAACCTAATAGACAGCTGTTGGACTGGCTCAGTGGTATGAAGCCTAGAATGTACTATTCTTAGATCAAGAAATCCTGAGTAGCTCAAGTTACTATAGTTCTTGTAAACATCACCATCTTTTTTCAGCTTAAACTGGTGAAAGATCAGAAAGTTTTATTTTTAAAACATTCACTTGCCCATGACTCCCTAGAGTTGCACAGTTGTTAATTATCTTACATTTATATACGTAATTATTCAACAAACTTTTGTGGAATGCCTGCTGCAATAACGTGTGCTACGTGACTAAGTGCTGGGATGAGAAGTACAGCCCCTGCCCTTAAGGAGGGCAGATGGACAAGAAGGTCAAGGCCGAGACATCAGTGGGGTATTGGGCTAGGTCCGTCTCAGAGGGGCACTGTTCAGCGTTAAGGCTCAGGGAACGGGGCCCCCGAATCACACACTGCTGTGCGTCAGGCGGACAGCGGTGGGTGGTGTGGAGGGGAGGCAGGAAGGATGGCCCAATCAACGGGAATGGCATATGCACACATGGAAGCAAAGTTTGAGGAACTGCAAGTTTGCAATTGTTGGAAAGGAGGGCAGTGAATTTATTTTATTTTTTATTTTTTTAAAGATTTATTTATTTTATTTATTTATCCCCCCCTTGCTGCTTGTGCTGCTGTGTCCATTCGCTGCGTGTCTTCTCCGTGTCTGCTTATCTCCCCCTTGCTGTGAGGTCTTGCCGCATCAGCCCACGGCGCCGCGCGAGCCGGTCTGCCCTCACAAGGAGGCGCCGGGAAGCGAACCCGGGGCCTCTCATATGGTAAACGGGTGCTCTATCCATTGCGCCACACCCTCTTCCTGCCGTGAGATTGCTGCATCAGCCCACCGCACCGCTCAGGCCGGCGTGCCCTCACAAGGAGGCCTCGGGACGCGAACCCGGGCCTCCCATATGGTAAACGGGGGCTCTATCCACTGAGCCACACCCGCTTCCCAGGAGGGCAGTGAATTTAGAAGCTAGATCATTGTAAGTCCTTGCCTCTGCAGGTAAAGACTTTGAACTTAATCTGGGGCCTCTAGGAAATAATAGAAACAAGAAATAACATGCTTTCAATCTGGAATACAGAGAAACCAATTTTTACTTTGACCCCAACCCAAAAGTTATTGGTAGAAACGCGACACGCCGCATGATCTGTTACCCAGAACTGATGTGGTGAGATCGCCTAAGGCATGCAATGTCTTAGGTGCTGATGGGGCAGACCTGAGAGAGGTTAACTTGCTCTGGGAACTTTGGCAGCTTCTTTTTTTTTTTTTTTCCTAAAGATTTATTTTATTTATATTTATTTCTCCCCACCCACTCGTTCTTTTCACTTGCTGTGTCTGTTCATCTTCCTTGTTTCTTTAGGAGGCACCGGGAGCCGAACCCAGGACCTCAGATGTGGGAGGGAGGCGCCTAATCGCTTGAGCCACCTCCGCTCCCTGCTTTGTTTTGTCTCGCATTATATTTAACTCCCTGTGTCTCTTGTTGTGTCATCTTGTTGCGTCAGCTCCCCACGCCTGCCCATTGCGTCAGCTCGCTGTCTTCTTTAGGAGGCACCGGGAACCGAACCAGGGACCTCCCATGTAGTAGGCGGGAGTTCAATCACTTGAACCACAGCCGCTTCCCTTTGGCACCTTCTGAGAGAGGACTCATCCTAAGAGAAGGAACGTTTGGTGTGACATCACATCTTAGTGGTGGAAGGGAAGAAGTGATTCTAGGATAACAAGATGCCTATCGCTTGTATCTATCCCTTGGCTGAGTTTCCCCATGAACTCATGTCTGAACACAAGATTCTGGGAAGACACTGGAGTGAGAGCAAGCTAGTATTCCCCTGGTACTCCTCACAGGCCTAAAGCACAAAGGAGAGAGAGGCAAACATCCTCCCTCCTTTGCTACCCGAGGGCTCCGGTGGTCAAAAGCTGTCGTGCCCAGCAGAGAAGGCTGCACTTTCATGAGTGGACAGTAACCAAGGTTACTGTTCACCAAGGAAGTGGCAGGGGTGTGGCTGGGGTGGTGCTCACTGGGAATGACAGGACCTGAGGCAAGCGCATCCAGGCAGACAGGTCAGTGCCTGGTGAGTGCTTGTAGCCTCTTGCAAAGAGGGAAGAATAAGAGGAGGTGGGCACTAACTGATTGGACTGTTGCCATCACATAAAGTCTACGGCATTGGAAACAGATACAACTGGTGGCCCTAGATGTTGGGGGTGGTAGAGGGTCGGGGGGAGACACTTTTCTGTTCTTTACTGGCAAAGTGGGTAAAAGCCAGAGAAAGGGAAGCTAAGTAGAGAGGCCTGAACCACCTCTTCCAGATAAGCTGCCCAAATTCCCAGAATACTAGCTCCTGGCAACACCACATTCTCCCTCACTGTAAACGTGTAAAAAGTTAGGTTAATCCCCAGGCTGTCGAACCAGTAACCAATTGCCCTCTACGATAGCACATCCCGAATCCAAAAGGAAACCTAGCCTGCATCCAGCTAATCTTCTTCCACATTGCTGCCACTAGACACCAGTTTTCTTATTACACTAGTTTTCTTATTACCGAGATAGATTTTCATGCTTCTTCGTGACTGTTCTCTCTGCTTTCATGGCCAGAGGCTAAAATCGAATGAACTCATTTACAGAGAACAACAAGCAATTTTGTCTGATTCTTATTATTCTGGCTGAAACTGCAGTTGTGTTATTCTGCCTGGCAGATTCCCAAAAGAGTCAGTGAAAATACCCTTGGTCAGATTCGCTGAGGAACAGAATGTTTCAGGTGGGCGTATCTGACTAGACACTCCCTGAGCAATTCAGCAGCGGCACATCAAAAGACTGCTGAATTCTTCATTCCCGTCAGAAAAATCACAAAGCCAGTCTGAAATCTGTGTGTTTTCAGGGCAGATGGCATTAGCTGGGTAGTAAACACATTTTTGGCATCTCCCCTCCCTCCCCGTCTCCCATAGCTATGTTTAATGTGCCGAGGGAAAACCATTTGCTTGCAGAATCTTATTATAGAGCAGAAATAGATTTGTTCCAGAGCAGCAGAATTTAACTGGTTCCAAGTCCAAATGATGTTAACAGGTGTCATCTCACAATCCAGGATTTCAACTATCTTAAACAGGAATAACGCATATTTTTCTGGCATTTGCCTCCACCTCTTATTCAAGACTCCACATTCCTGTAAAGTTCCTCCCGATTCCTTCCAGCAACTTCAAAAGGTGACTCGCAAGCGCTGGTGAACAAGTACTTAGCCACCGCCCAGCACCTGCCATTTTCTTTCTTTTTATCTCCAGCTCGCCTAGGCTGCCATCTGCTCCTGAGGACGTATAAACCACGAGTAAATAAGCACTGGTCAGTCTTGCTGCTTCTGCCGGGCTCTGTGACGCTTCCCTGAAGGCCATTACCTTACTGGTCCTGTGGATACACTGAGGTCCTCAAGATGGCACGGGTGAAGGGAGAATGTCTCTCAGGGGCACACACTGTCAAGTTAAACTGTAAAGGAACAAAGTCACGGATTGTTGACTTACAGCCCTCTCTCCTCCGAGGACCTAGGCACCACCTGCTGGGAGGAGGATGGGTCTGCGTTTTCTCCTCTCTTCCACTTCTCAGAGTTGTTCCAGGAATTAAATAAGGAGGTGCATGCTTAGTAAGTGCTATCTGAGAATGCTGTGGCTATTACTACTGTTTTAGCCTTAAGTAACTTTTTTCTCACTCATGAAGAGAGTTGGCTGGATTCAAGCCTTCTGGTGGGTTGTCCGTGATCTCCTACGTCTTCAGTACGTTTCTCTACTCTTTGTAGGCGGCTTCTCCACTCTCTGATTATCTCAGGGGAAAGAGATCTCTTCCACCCTGGGACTCGTATAATCTTTCCTGATATAATTCTGACGCCACTTCTTTCACACTGCCTTGTATCCTAATTGTTTGTGCACCTTTAACTGTCTTCTCTTGAGGGCAGTGGTCCTCTCTGTGTCCTTATGGTCTCCCGTGTACCAGGCACAGCATTCTGCATGCCGTTCCACTCAATACCCAGGAACAGTTGCACGTGTAACGGAGGTGCTGGCTCTGGCCTGCTGCAGAGCACATTTCCTCTCCGTAGGGACAACAGCTGGCCTACATCTAAGGGGCACAAGGTGGCAAGCGAGAAAGTGAGGGAAGCCAGCCTTGCTTCAATTCCATACACAACCACCCCCTTGCACTTACACTCACTGCAGAGGATTTTTATACTAAGTGAGACTCAGTTCATTCTCTTTTGGTCATAAATGAAAAGAGAAGTTTTGCACTTGTCCAAGAGAAAGGAGTTCCTTAACATATTTAAAAAAATTATTATGAAGGGGAAAAAAAATAACACACCTACTGGGCGTCAACACAGGCAGGATCTGTGCTCAGCACGTTTACGTACACTAGCAACTCAGCCCTGATTACAAATCTTTAAAAGAGCTGTTAGCATTCCCATTTTACAGACAAGGAAACTGAGGCCCAGAAAGGATAAATAATGTTGCCAATGCCACTTAGTAAGTGGAAAATTCAGAATTTGAACACAGGGTTTTGTGACTCCACTTTACCACACAGTCTCCTCTAAAGGCAATTTCTCCCAAAATGGCTTGGACTAAAATGTCTGAATCAGCAGTTCTGTGTGGACCCCACCAGCAGCCACTCAGTCTTCCCCCTGACCTTTTCTCGGCCTTTCCCGTGGCCAGAAGGGCGGAACTTACACCGTCTCTGTGGCAGCAATGACATGGAGGCAGCTTCAAGAAGTAGGGCATCTTCTTTCCCTGGGCTTGTGCTCGTGCGTTTGGCACAGTGAGAGGGAATCACAGAGAGCCGCTTGCTTCTTTCTCAGCAGCTGGATGTGAAGGCACGAGGGTGAAAAGGGCACCATGATGATCGTATCCTTTGGTGTGATGAGCTAAGTGCTTATCACCTTTCATCGAGTTCTTGCACAACTCTCCCATCGTGGCATGGACTGGTAGAAATCATGGACTGATAGAAAGTCTCTATGTTTCTGTTCCCAAAAGGAGAATGGAAGAGGGGAATCCATCTAACAAACTAGATTAGCTCCTAATCAGGCATAAGAGCTCAGCATCGATTCCCAAAGGGGATAATATTTTACCCCTGAGAATGTCTACACTGAGCTAAATGCCAGTGAGATCTTCCATGTCCGTGTCAACGTGAATGCTGCTTTCTTGACATTTTCGGCCATTGGCTCAGTTCTAAATGAACAGGCACAGAAGTAACGTCAAAAATTATTTACTGTGTCCTCCTGCTGAGGAAAGAAAGTTGACTTGGGACGAATGCCAAGTCGGGGAATTTCTCACAGGAAGGAAAGTATCATCAGAGTTGAGTAAGGTTAATCGTAAGGGATGGATTTGCTTTGGCACTGAGGTTTGAAATCTTGTCATTCTCAGCTTCTCACTGAGAGAAAATAATATTGTTTAGTTTTTCTTCATGGACCTGCTGATAATCAGGATAAAACTCTCGCTCAAGCCTTTGAATAGTTGTGACTTTGGGTGACTGGCATTTGTTTCTGGGGAGCTGTAGGCCAAACTAATGACAAGCTAATTTCCAAGAATAATCCCATTCTCCAGTGACATCCCAGGAGAAACAGCTAATATGCAGAAGTGTCTGAATGCACTATCTGGCTGCCAAGCATCATGGGAATTTGTCAACCTCCTGGGCACAATGGCTCCGGAACTATGTTGGATATGCTCAAAAGGGATAACCGGATAGACAAACTGAATTGACTTGTCAATTCAGTCAAAGAAGCAGTGTGATTTTTTTCCCCAACTCACATTCAAATTGACCGATTCAACTAGATTGACCCAACTGGCCAGCTGTTTTGCAGATATGTTAACATTTTACCCTTCTATTTAATATTTAAAATATTGTAGAGCTAATTTATATTCCAATGTGTTCAAAATAATTGCTTCTCCTAAAAAACCCAACTTCAACACATGTCATAGTAAGAATGAATTAATTCTGTATGAATCAAAAAAGAGAAAGTGTTTTTTGGAGTATCAGAATTCCTTTACAAAAAATATCTTCAGGGAAAGCAGATGTGGCTCAAGAAGTTTGGTGCCCACCAATCACATGGGAGGTCCCGGGTTCGGTTCCCAGTGCCTCCTAAAAAAAAAGAAGACGAGCCTACAACGAACAGACACAGAGAGCAGACAGCGAGTGCAAAAAACGAGGTGGGGGAAGAAATAAAATAAATTTAAAATATATATATATCTTCGGAATTTAAGATTGTGTCTTATGTAGCCCCAACCATCCGAATCAAAAGTAATATAAAGTCCCCCCTCCACCATTTGGATAGTGAGATTCAAGGTAATTAATTTTTTCTTAAATATTTTGTATATTTTCAAATTTTCTACAATAAATACATAACTTTTTTATTTGGAAAAAATTTTAAGTGGTTAAATAAAGGAGGGATGTGGTGTATGGAAAAAATACACTAAATATAAGCTATGGACCATAGTTACTAGTAATATTTTGATGATGTTCTTTCATAATCTATAACAAATGTTCCACAACAATGCAAGGTATATGTGGAGGGGTGATGTATGGGAATTCTGCACGTTATGTATGATTGTTTTGTAAGCTCACAAATTCTCTAATAAAAATAGTTGTTTTTTGAAAAAAGGGGGGTGGTGGGTATGGCTTGGTTACTTAGGCAAACATCTTGGCATTTAAACAATCTGGCAAGGGCTCGGAGGGGGAAAACAGAAATGTGACTACATTCAAGGAGTTTGCCAGATGGAAACAAATAATTGCCAATGTTCAATTGCGCTGTAATTATTACACACTATCTGTCACTTCGGCAAGCTATCTTTTTACAAGGCAAGTGCTGCCAGAATGCTGTATTAAGACTATGCACCGTTGGGCTTAAGTTGAAATGAATAAATAGAACGGAGATTCTTTCTTTTAGTAATGCCTCTGGGGTGGAAAAGTTTTGGCTATGAACACAACTATTTAATTTTATTATTTTGAGTGAACCTAACTGGGATTTCCAAAGGGAGATTTACTCTATTACCTATAAAGAAAGGATTTGCTGAGCAAACACAATTGCAGGGGTCAAGTTTAAAGTTCTTAATCAATCTGCTTTCAAGTGTAATTAAACACTTTAGAGGTTTCATTTACCTCCAAACATCTGGTATGTTGATTAAAAACTTGTCTTGACAAGTCAATGTTTGTATTTGAAAGTTATAAAATTCTATTTCCTTCAAATATATTCTATAGTTCATGTTTTTCACTATTTTTTAAAAGTGTTAATTATTCCCCCCACCCCCACCCCCCGCCGAGACGGCGCCCTCGTCTGTCTCCTCATCTTCGTTAGTAGGCACCGGGAACCGAACCCAGGATCTCCCATGTGGGAGGCGGGCAACCAGCTTCTTGAGCCACATGCACTCCCCATAGTTTTCACTATTTTGATCAGTTTTCTTTCTACCCCCAATCTAATGACTGAGATTTACTGTATGAGTTTAGTGCTATATTAATTTACTGACTGAATATTCAAACCTTCCTCAGATGCAAAACTTCATCAGCTGTCTCCCAGGAAACTATATATTCATGTGTAAATTTATAATGTATAACTTAACTGGAAAGGTATTGGAACAGGTGATTGGGAGGAGCATTTTCCCTGCCTGGACTAAAGCCAGTTTTGAAGAAGCTAAAGATGCCTTTTGAATTCTGGTGCATGCGTGTGTGTGTGTGTGCGTGTGTGTGTATGTGTGTGTGTGTGTGTAGCACACAAGCAGATGTGAGTGGAAGACAGAAAACGCTTTACATTACAAATAGCTAGAGATATGAGTGGTAAAGTGAAGTAAATTCTTTACACCCTCATGCGTTGGGTGGGGGGAGCAGCCAAAAGCAGATGAATTTTTTGATATCAGTCTATCACTCTCTTGGGGTTTATGATGTTTTAAAGATATGTTAGATATATTCATGAAGATGTAAAAGACAAATTAAAACCCACATTAAATGCACCAAAGTCAACTTTGGAAACAGAAGGTAAGTCCTTGTGGTGCTAATACAAACTGGCAGCCAAAGGAATAAAGTGTTAGTCAACATATTTCTGTGTTACTCTAAACACCAATAAGCCTCGAACATTCGGAGGTTGTTCCTTTGAGATGGTTCATCGGTGACATCACACTGATTGCTGCCTCCCTGGGCTACTTTAGGCTCTGCCCAGAGCTCAGGAGTCCAGGAGGAGAGCAAGCATTGGAGAGGGGAGAGAGGAGAAGCCCACCACAGCCGGGGTGCGTCCTTGACCCTTTTTGGGTAAGAGCAGGATTTTTATGTTTAGCACACATTGTGTGCATGTGTGTGAGTGTATGTGTGTACAAGTTGCAAAGGAGAGAGGCAGAGGAGTGTTCATATTTTTTAATGAAATAGGTAATGGCTATTATACACAATTTTCAAAATGTAAAGTGAATATTATTGATTCTTGTTTTCCTCCTTTTTTTCTCCTCATGGTATATGTTTTCACACTTTCTATTACTTTTAAAAAAATTGTTTTCATAACATAGAAAAAGATGTGTATTTCATCTTCTCAAAGTCTTCATTCAAGGAAAGTCAATGTGAAACTTCCTGCACAATTTATTCAGAGATTTTTTGGGTTTTATTTCATCCACATGGCAATCATTTGGGATCATATGGTGTGAACTTGACTTCAGAGAAGGTTTAAAATGGGGACAAAACTGTCCTTGTGGATTAGCAGCAGAAAAAATGGAAATTTGCTGAACTGAATTTCTGCCTAACTTGGTTCCTTCAGACTGTAGGTCATGAATGTGTGGAAATGTCAAATCCACCCCTTACAGTCAGCGTATCTGTTGAACTGAGTCAGATTCATTAGAAAATGTCACATGAACTCTTTTGTGTTATTCATTTCAAAAGATATAGAACAACAAATATTTCAAATTTCTCATCAAAGTGCAAGAAATAGTAAGAGATAAGCCTCAGGAAAAAAAGAAGTATGAATGGTAGCCAGTCAACTCAGGGACTATTGAATAAATTTTTGAAGAGTGCATAAAACATTTACAGTTTAAACAATAATTACAAGGCAACGCCCACCCAGGTCAAGAAACAGATCATTGCTGGCACCCCAGAAGTCCATCCCTGATTACCTCCCACTTCTGCCCCACTAAAGGGAATCCCCATTTTGATTGCTGAGATTGTCTTTCCTTGCTTTTCTTTATAGTTTTACCATCTATGTCTGCATCCCTAACCAATTGGATTAAATTTCCTGTTTTTGACTTTGTATACATGGAATCATATTCTATGCTTCTCTTAAATTCTTCTCTTGCCCAACACTTAGGTTTGTATTTTCTTTGCTCTTTTATATTCCAATGTGTGAGTTTACCAAAATTCATCATTTATGCTACTGTTGATGGGCATTTGAGTTGTTTCCAGTTTGGGCTATTGTAAAGTGTTGGTGTGTACATTCTTTGTGTGTGTGTGTGTGTACATTCTTGTACATGTATTCTGGTACACACATTCTTGAGTTTCTAGGGTAGCAGTGAAATTGCTAGATAACAGAAAATGAGCATCTTTAAGTTTTATAACTTCGTTTAGCCAATCCAGTTAATTGCAATAATAACTCATTCTTGTAATCACTTCTATGGAGAACCACAATTCTAACAACTAATTTCAATCTTTCAGTTCTACCTCTGCCTCTAACTTGCTATGCATCTTTACACAAGCAACATAACCTCTCTACGAGTCAGTTTCTCAGAGAGTGGGAAAAATAAAAATCATACTAATACTTGCCTGAGTTATTGTGAAGGTCGTAGAATTATGAAGCTTGCATGAGCAGAGCTGCTGAGCAGCTTTCATGAACATTTCCTCATTTTCCGAGTTTATTCCTTTTGGACCACTACCCATGACTCGTGATTTAAAATGTTAGTCCAATAAGCAGATTTGGTAGGACATTTTGCCCTCTTTGAATTGGGTTGCTTTAGACATTATAATCACAGTCTCATATTCTCTGCATAGCTCTGCAATTCTTGAGAACTTACCCAAATAAGTAGGAGTTTGAACCAGAGTTTGATTTTATTAACGAACTCATAAGGAAGAATCTTCTGACTTTGATTCTAATTCCTTTGCCTCAAGCTTCCTTGCCTGGACTAACCACCTTCCAGTTATCTTTTGTATATTCTTACATATTCTCTCTTCTTCTTCTATCCATTCATTTTCTTCTGTTAACTCTCTCTTTCAAGCAAATCTTTGGAAAGATTTTCAATGGCAATCTGCTAATTTCCTTCATGCTTAGGGCCAAAAGATGGCTAAGAATTAAAAGGAAAATGAAGCTTAAATCAGTCATCATTGGCCTTATTTTAAACCAAGATTTAGCAATGTGCAGGTTGACACCATTGATTTGAACCTAGGTGTTTTACCAATAATAACATAATTGAAAAATGATTATTCCACTGATGCCTGCTCAATTAATAATTTGGTCAATTAGTCACACAGTAAATGCAGTTTCAGTCTTGCTAGGTGGCTAAACAATACCATTCGGGCCAAAAGCTTAACAAGCCTTCCATCCCCCTGAGCTCCTACCCTTAGCAAACTAACAAAAAAACCCACCCTTTCCCACTAAACTTTTTCACTCCATAGTAAGTTTTTTGTCCTTAATATCTAAAACATTATATTTCATCTTTTATTTTATTTATTTCACATAAACAAAGTAACGATGCCAATTATATTTCATAGCTGCAGGCAATTAACGTATCACATATGTTCTAAAAGTATGATTTCCTGTGTATACTATCTGTACACACTCTGAAGAGACTATATCAGCTCTTTGAAGTGTTTACAATCTAGGCACATCCTGGACCCGACTAAAAATAGCTGGCACAAGCCCTTATTGAAATAGAAGTCCACATGAGGTAAACACTTGCTCTTTGGATTCAGCACCTGCCGTGTGAGGGTTGACCCCAAGGCTCTGTGCCCAAGCAGGGCTCCTAAGAGACCCAGCAGCTGTTGAAGCGGCTCTGTGCTTTCACCAGGGTAAGCTGAAGATATAGCAGCCTGAACCCCAGAAAGATTGTGATACCCCACTGCTATGTGTAATTCAAAACACGAAGACTGCTAAACCCTAATAGTTTCCTCTGCTTTAGCGCCCCTGCTTTCAGGTGCTCTAAGTTAGCTTGCTTTCAAGCACACCCATGTACACACAAAAACTGGAGAGAGAAAAACTTACTATTTTGGATTTTATTAAAAGCATTAAAACAGAAAATTTTAATATTTTGGATTTTATTAAAAGCATCAAAACAGAAAAAATTAATATTTTGGATTTTATTAAAAGCATCAAAACAATCATCACAGGAAAAATCAGGACTACGTTGGTCTTTTCGACAACAGGCAGAGAAGCCAGGCTCTCCTTTTCCACAAAGCTTCCGATTCCTAGCATTGTCTTACAGTAATGCTTATTACTTTCCCTCTGTTGCTGTCTTTAATACTCTCTGTCAGGAGGTGAGGACGAGCCCGCGGTCCTTGGCTGCCCTCGGAAGTCTGCCCGGCGTTCTGCGCAGCCGCCCTCGAGGATGGAGTGGTCCACCCGGGAGCTGTTCCTTAACTTCACCGTAGTGCTGATCACGGTCATCCTCATGTGGCTCCTGGTGAGGTCCTACCAGTACTGAGGCCATGCGGCGCTCCTGGGATTGCCCGCGAGGCTCTGGACTCGCCTGCTGTGTGCCCCGAGATGCCACCGCCGCCGAGGCGCGCCCTCCTCTGTGCCCCGCGGCGCCTCTGACCTGCACCCACAGTGTCTGAGGTGTCCTAGTCGTAGGATTGTATGTTCTCCAAAGATGCTGCTGTCGAGCGCTGCCGAGTGGTCAGCAGTGAGCGTTAGAGTCATTCCCCAACTCACGCAGCAAATGTGTTAGACGAGGCACAGGAGTAGACTTAACCCGGATTCACAGTGACTAGGATTGTAGCAAGGCCCTGGGCTGTCTCACCACGCATCCCTCCAACCCACACTGTCTGCAGCCAGGCTAAACCAGCCTCCAGAAGGAAGCAGGGTTAGAGGAAGCCCTTGTCTGCCCCTGCAGCTGTCATGTGAATAAAGACACGTCAACCACAAAAACGACTTTCAGAATTTATTTTAGCTTTAATTGGTGATGCTGATTCGACCCTTGCTGGGCTTAAAGTGACAAATGCTATAGAATTTCTAGAGTTTGAGATGAGCCAAAATGCTTCCGTTGCTGCGGATTTGAAACCAAGTCAACGAACAGTGTCAAATACCGAACCATTCTGTTGGTTCCGTGCTTCTCAAACTTTCCCCCTAAACTAGTCCCGAAGTGAGAGGGAGAATAAATCCTGTCCGCCAGGAGGTCTGGGGCACAGCCCACCGTGTCCCTAAAAGCAAAAAGTTTCTTTGGAGTCTTGTGCTTTACCTTTAAAACTCATGAGCTGTCTGTTCTGCTCTATAAAGTCTCTCTGTTTCTTTTAATGTAAATAGTTAAAATTATTTACCACTGAGAAAAACTAGAAAATGAGTCATGTCTCTGAGAGTGGCATATCCCAGTTTTGTTATCACTATTGCACAAATAAAGCGAGTTATTAGTGAACATGCATATATGTTTATCAAAGCCATGTGACATTTCTTAAGCATGTTGCTAGAACACCCCATAATAGATCAAACCTGTTTTTTGAGCCAATTCAGAATGTGATTTGAACTTGTCCTTTATAGCATGCCTCATAAAAGTGTTCCTTGCCAAGAATCAGACCCATCACCGAGGCACTGCCCCTGTGGCATTATGGTTCTCCACCTGCCTGCACAGTTTATGCACCCATGGAGGATTCTTTTAAAAACCGGGATGCTTGGTCCTCCTCAGACCAATTAGATAAAAATCTCAGGGGATAGAGCCCAAGCATCTGCTTCTCAAAAGCTCCTCTAGAAGACTGTAGAGTATGGCCAGCGCCGAGATTCTTTGATGCCAACCAGTACTTCTCCAACTCTGATGAGATGACACAGATTATCACCTGGCAGTCTCATTGAAATGCAGATGCTGATTCAGTTCTGATTTTCATTCAGTCTGGGGCAGGGCCTGAGGTCCTGTATTTGCAACTAACTCCCAAGTGACCACACATGGATTAGCCAGGGAACCTTTACAAACACACCTCTGATTGTGCCACATTCCTTGGAGTTTCTAATTTAATTCGTCTGGGGGTGAACCTGAGCATTAATCTTTTTTTTTTTTTTTGGGAGGATTCCAGGTGATTCTAATATGCAACCAGGGTTAAGAATCCTGATGTTGCTAAAGAAAAACGTGTTGTACTTAGAGGGGTTTCAGATAAGAGCTGGGAAACAGCAATGTGTGGGCCCTAAGGCCCTGTCCCTAATTCCAGAATGAGACCACCCGTGAGGTGCCACTGAACTACTGAGCATGTGGCATGTGGCTCCTCCAGGCCCTTGGTAGACAGGGAGCAGCCTGTCCCTTATTTGAAGAAAACCTCAGAGAATCTGCTGGTGTTTGTGTGTGTGTTTCAGAAGGTGTGAGGGGGTGGGGAATGGACAGAAGGAGTGACACAACATTCCTTTCAGGCTTTAGACCATCTGACCTTTCACTGACGTCTGAGTCCCAGTGCCAGCATGCACAACAGGTACCATTTACTGCCTCTCCTCTGTGTTAGGCATTTTCCACATAGCGTGCCATTTAGTAGATGTGGGAACTGGGGATCGTAGACCTCGCTTACCTGCCGTAAGTGGTGAAGCCAGGATGATAACTGTGTCATCCTAATCTTAACTGGGAACTGCGCACAAATCATGCTTCATTGTAGGTCCCAAAACATTCGGTTACTTTGTAAGTTTTCATCCTCACGGTCCGTAGCAATCTAAATAGCAGCCTAATTAGGTAAAGGCTGTGGTTGTAATTCCCTGTCGGCTCTCTTTGCTTCTTGCTCCATCTCCTCTCTCCAGCCTTTCTTTGCTTCACCCCCTGTGGCTGGATGTCCTGCGAGGCCCCATCTGCACACCAGGCCTCTCACACTATGGGCAGCCTTTGCAGGGTTAAGACATCCTTTAGCGACTTCAGTTATGAGGCTAGGAATTATGTAGTATTTTTTCCACATTCAGGAGTGCTGGTCATTATGGCTAAATTCCAGTCTGAGTTGTAAGTCTCCTTTTGTCTGTTTTTATTTTTTGTTTTTATTTTCATAGGTCTCCTTTTATACATAACCTACCCTGAATCATCACGGTATCCTCTGCTGCCCTTAATATTGGCCCCACCCACTCACACGCTACCTGGTTCCCTCAAAGAGGTTCTCCTCTGGAACCAGAGCTTTGAATCCTAGATGTGACCAAAGGGGCACTCACGGGCTTCACTCAGCCCTCGCTTGTTTTTATTTTAGGTATTTATTCATTTACTCATTTAACAAGTACTTCTTGTTACACTATTATGTTTCAGGCATTTTACTAGACATTGGGGATAAAATGGCAAGTGAGACCAACAAGTCCCTGTCCTCAGAAGCAGATGATTTAGTGAGGGAGGCAGATATATAAACAGGCAGTTATAGTTGTGCAATAAGTTCTTTGGCAAGAGGAGGGTAGAGTGTCGGAGGAGATTCCAAGCAGCGGGCACAGCATGAGTGAAGATCCAAAGGTCAGAGGGCATGATAAACTCAAGAAATGGAAAGCTTCAACATGGCAGGAGCATGGAGTGCCTCTCCAACCACTGGCAGTAGTTATGCCTTATAAGGGCAGCCCGCCTGACTCTGACCACATCTCCCTGACTTCCAAGTTGGACCACTTCAAGGATCCTTTGCTGGCATGCCTCATGCGCTGGAAGGGACTTCCTGCCGCCAGTAATTGTCCAAACCACGTCTGTGCTTACACAGTGCTTAGACACTGGGCCGTGGGCCACCTGGTCACCTCTAGCCAAAGCAGCAAAAGCAGTTCTCTCCACTCATTATCTCGCCCTATTGAGCAGCTCTCTGTCGGGTGATGGTTTCCTTTTCTTGCCACAAGCCCTAGGCTGCCAAGATCCCATCATGTCTTAGAGCTGAGATGCCCACATTATAAGACCCGCCAATCACATTTGAATTTAAAAAAAAGTAATAAAGATATCTTGTAGTGCTGGCTTAGTCTTCTCTAAACTCAGTATGAAACTGGACATCCTAAAGAACCTCCTATTTTTATCTATTTTCTTCCATTGAAATGAATATACAAGCTTTTATCCATTTCTGGCAGTCCCAACACTGAATCTGGTACCCTCTCTCCAAGACTGTCATATAGTTGGCCCCATAAGGCATAAGAAATTATGTAGATAATCCATGTCCCAAGCCAATCTATTGTCCTCTAATATAACTTGGGGCTTTCAATCAATCTAGAAGGCATCTGTGGCAATTTGAGGTTATTTATGAATTCCAAAAAGAGAGATTATGTTTGTAAACTGGTCTGTTCCTCTGGGTAAGATAACCTTTTGCTTGTATTAGATTCAGCTGAGACGTCTGGTTAAATTATATTAAGATTAGGGCTTTGATTCAACCACGTCATTAGAGTGCAACTGTGTGTTGAGTCCCAGCCCCTCCTTGGTGGGCTGATAAAACAGACTCTCACGTGGAAGTAGACACACAGAGAGGAAGAACACAGAGGAAGAGAGACAATGCATTAGACACGGCAGAGGCCCCAGGAAGAGAGATGAGCCTGATAGTCTACAGCTGACCTTGTGAAGAGAACTGAGCAGCTGAGCCTGGAAAGAAATGAACCCTGGGGAGAGTGATAAGCCCTATGGCCGCCTACAGCTGAGATGGGAAGAAGCTGGGCCCACGGAGCCTTAAGAGGAAGAGGAAGGCTGAACTCTCGCAGATATCGCCTGCCATCTTGCTTCAACACGTGGAAACAGACTCTGGGTGAGAAAGTACCTCTTATGGCACGTTGAGTTGGACTCTTTAGGGCCTTGTAACTGTAAGCTTCTACCCCAAATAAATACCCTTTATAAAACCCGACAGAGTTCTGGTACTTTGCCTCAGCACCCCTTTTGGCTGACTAACACAGCATCTCAAGGGAGGATCCTCTTTACCACTTACAGTATTTTCTTATCATTACGCTGTCCCTTTTGCTTCACTGGTACACAGTTTTTCCACAATTCCTACCTGCCCCCACTGCCGTTTGGCATATGGGATTTCTATATGGGATCCCAGGCCTTCCTCAGCAGGCAGGGTATGTCTGTTATCACCTTGAAATCCGGCTATCCAGAATCCCATCCTGAATGCCTAGAGTATTCCAGAAAGCAGTTAGTGACAAAATAAAGCTGATTCTATTCCCTTTTCCTCTGAATGTTATCTACAATTATCATAGATCTATTTTTATCATTTTCTGCTTTTGGAATAAAAATAAAATTGGCACAGAAGACCCTCTTAGCTGAACTATGTCTTCCTGTAGCTTCTCTTACATTTACCTGTCCCATACGCCATCCTCCCACCCCTTATTTCTAGCCTTTTCCTATTTGTAGGTGTCAAATGCGCCATGCTCTCTTATACTGCTGTGACCATGCACATCCTTCCCCTCTTCCGGGGACTCCCTCCCCCCTCATTCCTTTTCTGGCTAACTGCTAACTGTTTGTTAAGATCGTCATTAAGGGTTGTCACCTCCTGGAAGTTATCCCCAGATAATTCCCTTCCCTGGGTCTTATGCCCAATCTGCTCCCAGCCATCTTGGGTATGCCTTTATCATAACAATTATTGCATTGTATAGATTTGTGTGTGTATCTCCTGTGTGTGTTTCTTGAGGAGGGGGCTCTTTTCAATACTTAATTTTAGCTTCTAGTTGGTCTGTCATCATCATTTGATAAGTATTTGCTGAAAATATCAGTGAAAGCTCAGCTGGATATTAAAACCTTTGGAGAAGATGTGTTTGGAGTAGATATTTTTAGGACTAAGTTCATAATCTGTGCTAACCACAGTGTAATAAAAAGGAGGTATGAGATCTGTAGTGCTAAGAGTACCATTACAGTAATGAGCAAACCAAATTCTTTGTCAACTTTAGGCAGTTGAAATGGTTTTTCCAAAGGCGGTTTCCTCCTTCATGACACACGCATGGTGCTTGCGTCTTTTGCTCTGTCTCTATCACCACCCTGAACAATTTGATAGTGGTTATGAATGACTCATCAAAGCTCAATGTGTTGAGCATATTTTCGAGTTCAACTACAAACAGGGTGATCCTGGGGAAATTTCCATTTTTCAAGTTGGGTAAAGTTGGATCAAATTTCAATTATAGACAGAATATTTTAAAAAACCTTATTGCACAATTACTGTAGACTGGGGACTTTCACATGTTCTATTTTATTTACTTTTCTCAGATCTTGTGAAGGATCAATCTTTATTAATTTTTTAAAATTGGGAAGACCGAGACTCAGCAAGGGCAAGTGACCGGACTCAAAACCCAGAGCTGACGACGGGAAGAGTGGAGGGTCAAATCCAGTTCTCGCCTTCTGAGATCAGGAGGAGGCAGAAAGCTTCCCAACCACCAGGTTTACCCCTCTTTATGTAAGTGATTCTAGGACACAGTCCCTTACTCTGGACTGAAAAATGTGGAAGAAATGGGATGCCAGTGGCCTCCTAGTAACTTCCTTAATCACACCACTACACAATCATACAGGAGGTGCAACTGACACAGCTCTCTGTTTTCTCGCAGTTTGAGACCAACCCTGGAAACATCTTATCTTTGCCAGTTAACTGAGCAGTAGATAAGGAGGGAGGAGAATATTGACGGCTGATGAGCTGTTTTCAACGTGTCAGTGTTATCTTTGAGGATTAAGTGGAAATGACAGCTGTATCTACAGCATTAGCTAGTCATACACCCTTGTAGGAATCTGTCACATGGTAATTTTCGTCTTCCTCTCATTAGATCATCTTAAAATAAAGCACTGGAAAAAGCATGGTCTTTGGATTCACAAACTGCATTTTGCCGTGGCCTCAGACAAGTTACCGAACTTTTGCGAGCCCTGATTTCCTTAGCTATAAAAATAGAGAGTACTTTTATATTCTCTTGTAGGACCACTGTATTACATTAGACGATATTTGCAAAGTGCTTAGCACGGTGCCTGGCAATTAGTAAATGCTCAGTATATGGTAGTTAATATTTTTATAACGTAAGTAAAGTGTTTACAAAGCTTGGCACACAGTAGGCCCTAAAAATGTGCTAAGGATCGGCGATGGAGAGGTGGGAATGCTGCTGCTATTTCAATGCTGTCTTTTTAAAGAGTGATAATAAAACATTTTGTGAAATTGAGGATTTTTAAATTTTTAAGCAGGGAAGAGGGTTAGGAGCATTGCAGATCCCTCTCCTCCTGAAGAATACAGTGTCTTTCTCACGATGCAAGGACTATTTGGATCATAATATCTAGAATACTCATTAAATTGCCAATTCCTAGGCCAACCCCAGACTTACTGAAATCGTATCTCTAAGAGTGGGTTCTGCCTTGTTACCTTTCAAACCAGCTCTCCCATTTATTTTTATTAAAGATTTATTTTATTTACTTATTCCCCCCCTCATTGTGTGTGCTCGCTGTCTGCTCTCTGTGTCCATTTGCTGTGTGCTCTCTGTGTCTGCTTGTCTTCTCTTTAGGAGGCACCAGGAACTGAACCTGGGACCTCCCATGTGGGAGAGAGGCGCTCAATCGCTGAACCACCTCAACTCCCTGCTTTGTTGTGTCCCTCATTGTCTTTCCTCTTTGTGTCTCCTTGCTGCGTCATCTCGCCACGTCTGCCTGTCGCACCAGCTCACTGTCTTGCTTGTCTTCAACAGGAGGCACCGGGAACCAAACCTGGGGCCTCCCATGTGTTTGGTGGGAGCTCAATCCCTTGAGCCACATCTGTTTCCCCCTCCTCCATTTATTTATTTATTTATTTATTTAAGGAAGAACTGGGGATTGAACCTGGAACCTCATACATGGGATGCAGATGCTCAACCACTGAGCCACATCTGCTCCCCCTGATGATTGTTATACTCACTAAAGTTTGAGAGCCACTCATCTACAATCAACATGCCAGTCCTCCAGATTTGCATTTTGAGTATTATCAAGGATTTGCGCACTGGATGGATTCTGAGAAGCTAACGCATTTCCACTTTTCTGAGGGACAGCAGGATTCTTACCCCATCCCCTTGAACTACAAACTTGCATTCTTCTTCCCCACCTCTCCAGGGATAGCGCTCCTTCCATTTTCTATTCCGCATTCTTAGTTCTCACACCAGTCTGTAGATTTTTTTCCAAACAAGTTTTTTTTTTTAAACCTGAGGTTATATAGTGTGTTAGACTGCATGCAAGAGTTCTATTCTGACATAGTTTTACAGACCACATCAGAACTGTCTTCAAATTTTAATAGCTTAGAAACATTACACATCATTAGATCTTTCCAAATTATCCCCCTTTGACTCTCACCTCCTCCCAGGCAGTCAGACTACACCCAAGGACAGAAAACCAGCATAAAAACAGTCTTCACTTTAGACTTCAGGTTAAAAAAATTCAAAGCTTTGCCACTTTCTCCCTGGGTGGGTAAAGTGAAAATGAGTTTTCTCAGCAGCAGCAGTTCCACCCAGGGCTTGCATGATGTGATAGCCGTCTGGCGGCAGCGCCCACAAGCCCTAGCTAAGACAGGCCAGCCCACAGCTGACTGTGTTGGCCTCTCTTCCAGCCACTCACCCACTTTATATTCTCCTGAGAGCCTCCAAAAGACATGGAAAAAAATCTATTTTCAACACATGCTGTGTTTACAATGACGATGTGCATAATGATATCTATCACCCACACTCTCACCTAGCCCCATCAAGTCCTAAGCTAATTTGTCTTCACCATAGCAAACTTTTCAGATAGCCAGAGATTCTTGGTGATTACCCAATAATTGTACATGAAAGCTGCTTCTGTCCTTTGCAATATCCCCATTGAGCTTTCCATCTTCATCCACAATTGCAAGGCATTCAGTTTTGTAAAATTGAATCAGAGATTTCTCTGGTGAATGGAAGGGCTACACTTGGAATCAGGTAACATTTCAAGGCCCTTTTTGGAAGTCACCTCTCCCAACCCCACATCTACCCTAGATCTGTCAAAACGACAGACCACATTTATATTGCAGACCAACAGATAAGTGGGAAACAACTTGTAAGACTCGATTTTGTCACATGTGATAACACCATAAAACCTTGATTCTGGAAATGAGAGACAGCCATATTCAATTTGGAAGACTGACGAGCTGAGATGCATTATGCATGACGCCATATGTCACTGACTTTAAGGATGGTTCTGGACCGGTTCATTTTGAATGTCATTTACGAAAATCACATCTCTGACATTGAATATTATTGATGATTAGTCTCTGAGCTGTAAAACATTCTGTTCCTGAGTGAGATATGTTTAGTCAAATATATTTCCCTTGAAGACCTCTGTACTTGGTGTCATCTTCTCTTTTCCACCTTCTCCTGGAATTTTCAGTGTCCCAAATATGCTTATTCTGATACCATAATGATTAATATGATCAGCTGCGGTTTTACTTAATCGTCAACGTAATTCTGCAAAATAAAAGGGCATTCTTTCCTACTTATAGTGAAAAGGAAATGTGAGTCCATGCTTCAGACTTGGCGGTACAAACAAACACCTGGCCACTCATCTATGGCTATGAGGATGAAGGAATATCTATTCTAGGAGAAGATGATGTATTAGTACCTGACAGCAGGATATATATTTTGCTAAGCACAGCTTTTTATTTAAAATTCAAAATGGGCAAATGTTCTCTTGATATGAGGTATCCTGAATTGAAAAAGATACCAGTTTTACCGTCTGGGTGCTAATCAAAATAGAACATCTCCATGGATTATGAGTTGCCCTATTACCATACTATTTAAATGACAATTGATTACAACTCTTCGTTATAATGCCTTACATTATATTTTCAGGGAAGAGACAAATTTCCTCACATTTTGTTTGGTGGGAGTTTCCCTGGGGCTGTTAGAGTGCAGTGGGCCCTTTGGTTAAATGAAATCAGGCCATAGCCATGTTCATGAAATCATTGGCTCTCTCCCCACACTTCAGATGGATGTGAAGTTATTTTAAAATCTATATTCTGTTCTTTATTCTTAAAATTGCAACTCATCTTTCCTTGTAATGGTATAATAAAAACTTGTATGGTACCAATGTTGCCACCTTTAGGCACAACACGGAATACATTTGTTTCACTGCTACGTACATGAAGTACTGCAGAAAAAGGCCAGAAAAAGATTTTTTTTCCTAATGAGAGAAGCTGTAGGTTTACAGAAATTTCACACAGGAAATACAGAGTTCCCATATTCCCCCCTTCCCACATGCAGTTTCCGTTATTATTAACACTTTATATTAGAGTAGTTCTTTTATTACAACTTATAAAACAATATTATTATAATTTTACTCTTTACTATAGTCCACTTTAGGGTTCAATGTTTGGGTTGTACAGTTCTACAATTTTATATAAATTTTTGGTTTGGTAACATATATACAAGCTAAAATTTCCCCTTTTATCCACATTCAAATATAAAAAATGCAGTGATGTTAATTATATTCCCAGTGTTGTGCTACCATCACCATCTATTACCAAAACTTTTCCTTCACCCTAAACAGAAACTCTGTGCCCACTAAGTATTAACTCCCCATTCCCTACCCACACCCTGGCCTTTGGTAACTTGTATTCTAGTTTCTGACTCTCTGAATTTGCATATTCGAATAATTTCATCTCAGTGATATACAATATTTGTCCTTTTGTGCCTTGCTAATTTCACTCAAAAGATTTTCTTCAAGATTCATCCATGTTGTCACATGTATCAGACCATTATTTCTTTTCACAACTAAAAAAATTCCCTTGTATGAATATACCATGTTTTGTTTATTCAGTCATCTGTTGATGGACACTTCAGTTGTGTCCATGTTTCAGCAATTGTGAATAATGCCACTGTGAACACTGAAGTGGAAATATCTGTTTGAGTCCCTGCTTTCAATTCTTTTGTGTATATACCCAGAAGTGGGACTGTTGGGTCATGTAATTCTACACTTAACTTTCTGAGGAAGTGCCAATTGTTTTCTACTACAGTTGTACCATTTTACATTCCCACCAACCAAAATGAGTGTCCTATTTCTCCACATCCTCTCCAGTACTATTTGTTTTCTATTTTTTAATGGTAGCCATTCTAGTACATATATCGGTATACAGTAACCTTTTGTCCCTCATAACAGTTTATGACTTAAAGTCTATTTTATCTGATGATAATATAGTTACTCCAGCTCTCTTTTGGTTACTATTTGCATGGAACATTTCGCCCTCATCCTTTCACTTTCAACCTACTTGTGTCTTTGAATTTAAGGTGAATCTCATATAAACAGCATATAGTTGGTGTGATGGTTAGGCTAATGTGTCAACTCGGTCAGGTAATTGCGCCCAGTTGTTTGGTCAGGCAAGCACTGGGCTAACTGTAATACAAAGATATTTATGGGCCTCAGTTACCAGTGAGTTTACGGCATAGATAGGTGATTACATCTACATCAATCAGGGAGATTGCCGTCAGCAACCAGTGACCTTTATCCAATCAGTTGAATGGCTTAAAAGGGGAAGTGATTTCAGCATTCAGAGAGAATTTTCCAACTTGTCTTTGGACAGCCAGCATCTCCCTGAAACTCATCAAGGACCTTCATTGGACTTTCATCAGAGCCTCTGGTTTGCAGCCTGCCTGCAGAACCTGGACTTGTGCATCCCCATGGTCATGTGATAGCCTCTTATAAAATCTAATATTATTGACAGATATCTCCTGTTGATTCTGTTTCCCTAGAGAACCCTGACTAATACAGCTTGATACTGGGAGTGGCGTAGAAGCTTATAGTTACCAGGCCATAAAGCATAAGCTACTTCCCTCACCAAAGTCTGTTGCCACGTGTTGGAGCAAGATGGCTGCCAACATCTACCAAGAGTTCAGACTTCTTGGGTTCCTCTCTTCCTGGGCTCAGCTGCTGTGCTCTCTCCACAAGTCCAGCTGTAGACTATCAGGCAAATGGCTCTGTCTCTCTCCCTGGGGACTCTGCCATGTCTAAGGAGCCATCTCTATTCCTCTGTGTTCTTCTCCTATGTGTTCACTTCCCGGGCTCCAGCTGAAAAATTCCCTTGTGTCCTCCTTCTCTGTATCTTTTCTTCCCCAGGCTGCACCTCAAAACTCCAGCATCAAATCTCCAACTGTCTTTTCTCCTGTGTAGTTTTCTCTGTGAGTCCCCGCCCACCTGATGTGGCCCAATCAAAGCCCTAATCATAATTTAATCATTAACAGGTACAGACCAGTTTACAAACATAATCCAATATCTATTTTTGGAATTCATAAACAATGCCAAACTGCCACACTCTACCCTCTGAATTCCAAAAAGACATTACAATATTCTAAAAGAAAACCTTAAATCAATACAATGCTAAATACAGACTCATATCACAACCAGTTTAAAGAAATACAGTTTGCATTGAGACAAAGTCCCTTCTTCTGGCTGTAGACCTCTGAAACTTATAAAAATCATTTATCTGCTTCCAATACACAAATGTACAGACAAAGGATAAACATTTTCATTATCATAAGGAGAAACTGGTAGGGAAACATGAGTCATGGGTCCTCTACAGTTCAGTAAACCTGTAGGACATACTTCATTAGATGTCAAAATCTGAGAGTCATTCTTTTTTTTTTTTTTTTT